>LFZO01000318.1:0-41899 GCA_001578225.1 Pseudocercospora musae | reverse complement strand
AAAAGGGAATCCCCTAAGGATCAATACTTTCCCTAATCCTCTTCCTTATCTTTATAGTAGACCTACTCCTACTCCTAGAATCAAATAACATATTAGCATTAGGGTTTGTAGATAACACAAACATCCTAGCCTAGTCCAAGATAATAGAAACTAACTACAAGATCCTAGAGGAGAAGCACTAAGAGTATGAAAAATAGGTAAGGAGGTATAGAGCAAAATTTGCCCTAGAAAAGTACTAGCTCATCTATTTTAGTAAGGCTAAATTAGCCTACAACATGAAGCAATCAATTACTATCTAAGGCTTTAAAACCTAACCATTAGTAGAACTTAGGGTACTAGGGATCTAGCTAGACCTAAAACTGAATTAGGGACTATAAGTAAAGAAGGCAAAGTAGAGGGCAGATGCTAATATACAATCCATTAATAGGCTTATAGCCTCTATATAGGGGGCTACATTCGAGAAAGCTAAAGTTATATATAAAGCAATTGTTAAGCCTACAATGCTATATAGAGTACAGATATAGATAGCCTAGGAGAAAACACTAAAGAGGATTGAGCAACCAATTAGTAGATCCTAAACCTAAAGCCTAAAGAAAATCCTAAGAGTATACAAAACCATACTAACAAGGGTAGTAGAAATGGAATTAGGGATCCTACTAGTTAAACAATACCTTAAGGGACTAAGACACTAATATATAGCAAAGACAATGGAATACCTAGCCTAACAGACTATCCAAAAGGCACTAAACAAGATAAAAGCCTAGTACATTAGGACTAGGAGGCTAGATAGACTACAAATGATCCCCTAGAAAGCTAAGGACCTAGAGCAATATAGAGTCTTAATAAGAGAGATACTAGAGAAGGAGCTTCGAAGACTAAACATAAGGCTAAAGGAAGACAAGCTAAAGGGAAAGAAACAAAGCCTAGTAGAATCAATTACTCGATACCTATAGGAGTAGGAATAGAACAAAACACAAGTTAGACTAGGAACCCTAAAGGCACTAATCAAATTTGGTTAATACAACTACTAGCTCTATAAGGACCTAAATAGGGCCGAAGCGAGCCTAGCTATCCAAATTAGATCTAAACACATTAAACTTAGATCTTACTTATTTAGAAGAAACGTCCTAGGAATCGAAAGTAGAGCTTACTAATGTAGCTACCAATCTTAGAACCCTAAGCATATGCTACTAGTCTACCCCTAATAGTTAAAAGGCAGAAGTAATTAGAGACTAAAAGCAATAGAAAGGGAATACGACAAGCTAATCCAAAGCAAAGAAGACCTAAAGAGGATAGTAAGGTAGATTATCAAATAGGGATTCGTACAACAATTTGTACTAGCAAGGGAAACTAAGGAGTGGATAAGAAGGAGGGAAGAAGAGGGGGAAAGAAGGGTAGGGCAGTAGGCAAGGTAGTTAGAGGGTAATAACCATAACACTAGTATACCCTAGAGGAAGGAAAGCAAAGAAACGAGGAAGGACAATACTTGTAAATAGGACAGGAGGGAGGTTTTTACTAACCAAGTTGGTTTCCTACCCAAAACAATACATAGAAACAGACCTGCATAGGCCGAAAGGCACTACAATAGGCAAATGAAATATCTATCTATCTATATACTAGGGATCTTTGCCTAGAATACAATAATAATAGACTAGTAGTTACTACTTATTTAAGCTATTAGCTTCTTGAATTTTACGGTACTTCTAATATATCCTATAGTAACTATAAGGGTACAAGGCAATTATTAGAAGGCTAGATGTTTAGCCTATTTAATAGACTAGTCGACTAGAAGGTAGTACGATAGTCTACTATAACTAAATTAACTATACTAGTAGAGCTACTTATAGTATTATATATAGGCTTAGAGATAATCTAGTAGAAGCGATTCTTTACTAGCATTAGCCTTATACTAGATTAGAAGCCTACCCTATACTATAATAATATATAGACTATCCGTATTGTTAAGGCTAATACTAGTAAGCTAGATACTAAGCTTAGGTATATAGTAGTAGTAAATTCTTGCATTGCTATACTATTCTAACTACTAGACAAGTAGCTATCCCTATCTATTGTCGAAGGTAAAAGCCCTTAGCCTATAGCCTCCGGTATAAAACCCTTTATCTCCTTCCTACTTTATAGGATTCTATCCCTACCTTTAGTATCTATTTAGGCTTTAGGACATAGAGAGGATCTCTATAGCTCCTTCCTCTTACTAGGCTCCTATTCCTACCTCCTACTATCCTCCTCCTCCTTTTCTAGCTCCTCCTTTGTAATAGAGAACTGTTTTAGGAGACCCTCCCTAATTATCTACCTAGTTACTTCGTTTAGGCCTCTCTTAGTCTACGTAAGCTCCTACTATAATGACCCTACCCTTTGGATAAGTTAGTTCCTTATCCTTTGTCTCTCTAGGTAGAAGAGTATAACATGTTTAGGTATCTAGGCCCTATATCTATATGTATACTCTAGTGTCTTGCCTAGGACCCTCCTCCTTATTAGGTATGCGTTTAGGCTAATGTGTTTAGTCCTAAGTAGGATTGCTATTGTACTTTGCTTCCTTGTCTATCCTTAGTATATTTCCTTGCCTTTTAGCCCTTCCTACTAGGCTATAGGGAGTTGTTAGCCCTATTGGGATACCTGTCTCCTCCTAACTTAGCTTTCCTATTGTATGCCCCATTTCTAGTGTACCTACTAATGCTTAGGCATTATTCCTCCCTATTAGATGTGTTCCCTAGTTTGCCTACTAACCTGTTCTACTATCTATCTCTACCTAGTCTTTAGATCTTGTACTTAGGCTATGCCCCTACGCCTCCTACACTCCCCCTAGACCTTTTTATACCTCTCTTAGATATACTTAGTAACTAGCTTATCCTCTATCTTAGCTAATTGTTGTCTTACTATCTCCTATATATATAGAGAGATAGGTAGGATTTGTGTTTCGCTTTAGAGGACCCCCTCTACTATGCTCTTGTATACTCCTATAATATATCTTAGCGCCTAGTTTTGGATCTTTTCTAGCCCTAGGGTAGCTCCTTTTCTATATCCCGGTACTCCTTCTAGTATTATCTAGACTTTAGCTCTATATATTATTATAGGCCTTACTATAGCTATATATAGGTATTTCGCCTTCTAGAATAATACTCCCTATATAGATTTGTATAGCCTCTAGAGTAAGGATATCTATAACGTGCCTTTCTCTACTACTTTCTTAATATGTAGGCCCTACTAAAGTTTCGAGTCTACCTAAACTCCTAGTAGTCGGAGAGATAGAGTAGGTCTATCCCTAAACCCTATTATATTAACTATAGCTTGTAGGTTGTATCTTGTCCTACTCCTAGTAAAGTGTATTAGTTAGTACTTCTATAGTACAAAGGCTACCCTATGTTTAGCTACCTATCGTATACATTTGTTATATACTATCTCTAGCTTTCTATAGTTCCCTTCTATAGTCTTCCCGTATACGAGGATATTGGAGTCGTCTACAAATCCTATCGCTATAGTTCCCTTACCCTCTAGATTAGGGAGGAGTATAGATACAAAGAATAGGAATAGGATTAGTAAGAGGGTTAATCCTTGTAGTATCCTAGTTGTTTAGGGCCTTGCCTAGTCTATATATTCTCCTAGTCTAAGGCACGTTATCCTATCCTAGAGGAATGACTAGATAAATTGTATAATATATCGTAGGTATACTTTTATCCTAATATTGTATATTAGCCTTTAGTATAACACGTTATCGAATGCTCCTAATATGTCTAGACATAATATAGATACTACTATTGTTAGGTCCGTTTTCTAGACTATCTAGACCTATTCTATTATTAGCTCTAAGGCTAAGATAGTAGACCTTCCCGGTCTAGCTCCTATCTAGGATTAGGGGAGGAGATCCCTAGCCTCTACTTCTTTGCTTATTCTCCCTATAACAATGGCCTCTAGGACTTTTACTAGGGTGTTTAGTAGTGCTATAGGTCTATATACTCCTAGTTTAGTATAGTCTAGCTTTTGTAGTTTCTTTAGGACGACCGTTATAGAGTATTTAAAGGGTTTAGAGTAATATCCTTATTATAGGCATACTATAAAGAATTTGCATAGTAGGGGTCTAAGTTCTTGCCTACATTCCTTAAGTATTAGGTTAATGATTAGGTCGGGTCCTAGGGCTTTACCCTTAGGGAGCCTATTAAATATCCTCTAGAGTTCTTCTATTCTAATCTCTTCCTCTATCTAGAATAGGCTTAGGTAGGATATATCTTGTATATCTTCTAGGTTAGCTATCCTCGGCTCTAGGAAGAAGTGTTAGGCTAGTACTTCTACTTTCCCTTAGTTTTCTATTTGTATTCTACTATCCTTATCCTTAATCTCTAGGAACTATAGAAGGGGGTATCTTTGTCCTACCCCTTCCCTAGCCTACTTAGCTAGTTTCTAGATCCTATTCGGGTCCTTAGTAATCTCTTTAACTATGTCTCTCTAGCCTAGATTCCTATCTTTCCTAATTTGCCTACCTTTAGCCTATAAGGCTATTAGGTATACTACTAGGGCCCCTTCTATTCTTTCCTAGCTCTATTTCCTCTTTAGGCGTCTTGTCCTTTTTACCGCTTTGCTACACTCCTATAACTAGGTCATCGTAGTATATTTAGACGGTTTGGCCTTCGGGATGTCCTCTTTGATTATCTTAGTAAGTATCTCTTAGACCTCCTAGGCTATCGCATCGAGCTATTCTAGAGTATCTATTGTTTTAGTAGAGATTCCTTATATCTCCTTCTTTACCCTAGCCCTAATCTTGTCCTAGTCTACCTTTTTCTATTATAGTCTTTGTATCTAGGCTTTAGTACTAGTCGGAGCCTATAAGATTGTAGTCTAGATTAGTATATAGTCTAATCCTATTTCTAGGTCTATCCTTGTTCTACATTCTTGTATATTTTGTTAGATTCCTATAGTCCTAAATACTAGGTCTAGTATCTAATAGCTCTTAGGAGTTTCCTATGTAATCGTGCCTAGCTCTAGTAGTAGGTCGAGGTAGGCCTTCTCTATAATTGTAATAAGGTAGTCTACTACCTAATGTTAGTTCTAGGCGTTGTTCCCTCCCTACCTAGGATAGTATAGGTTGAAATCCCCTAGTAGAACGATCTCCTCTCCCTCTTTTCCCCGGGTTACGTTCTCTACTAGTAGGAGGGTACCTAGTATATAGTCTCTAGTAGGGCTAGATAGGTTATAGTAGTTAAGAATGTTAACCTATCTTTCCCCTATACGAAGGCGAATTGCAATTATATCCCCTAAGTATTCTATTGCGTTCTATGTTTGTATACTAATTTCCTTAGATATGTATATAGTAATCCTTAGGTATACTACTCCTAGGAGTATAGTATAGTATCCTAGGTATACTACTATATTCCCGTTACTAGGGCTAATCCATGGTTCCTAAATTGCTATTACCTAGTATTCTTTCGGATCTAGCTATTAGAGGAATAGGATTTAGATCTTGTCTACGCTATAGTTAGTGTTATACTATAGGATAGTAAGCTTTCCCTAGCTACTATTTATTTTAGGCGCCTTAGTATGCCTATATATCTTCTATTGCTTCCTAGCCCTAGTTCTATCCTAGTTGCCCTTCTTAGCCTATAGCTAGGGGGAATAGTAATGAGATCTTAGTATTCTATAACCTTCCTACTAGGGCGATAGAGCTTGTGCCTATTAGTCTCCCTAGTAGTCTCCTTAACCTTTCGTTTATGTCTATGTCTAGGCTTATACTTCTAACTTTTCTCTTAGACCTAATAGTTGTCTATCCCTCTAGGTCCTTTAGGTCTTTATAGTAGGCAAGGTAGTTCTAGCTCTTGGTTACTTAGTCTCTAAAAGCCCTTGCTTTTGCAATAGCTACTTGTTTTACTTTGTACGATACTAACTATACTATATAGGTACCTTAGTAGTTACTACATTTCCTTATCGTTCCTTAGTATTCGTCGGTTCTATATAGTCCTACGCATTTCCCGTATACTTCTTCGGCTCTATAGTACTTTGCTATATACCTAAATTGTCTACACTTTAGGTATTGTATAGGTCTCTACTTCGGATCGAATTCTTCCGTAGTAAGAAGGGTACCTAGAGATACGAGGCCTTTTTGTATAATTTCCTTTACTTAGGCTAAGCTTTATATATTTAGGATAATAGAAGAGTATGTCTTCCCTTCTATTACCTTTCGGCTTTTAAGCTAGGCTACTTAGGATATCTTGAGATTCGGGTAGAGTCTTCCGTTCTCTTCCTAGATCTTATAGATATAGCTAGGATCTTTAGGGTTAAATCCTACGGCCCTAAAGCTATAGACTAGTACCTAGTATATTAGGGCCTCTACCGTAGCGCTAGGAAGCGCCTTCTATATCTACCCTAGTTTATTTATTAACTTGTCTTTAGTAGGTTTAGATACTACAAATACCTATAGGTCGCTACTCTCGAGTTTCTTAATAGTAATTACCCTTAGGTCTTTTAGTCCTTAGAGTATTTCCTAGTTAGTAAGTCCTTTTATCTTTTCTTGCTCTTCCTTCTAGCTAACCCTTATTGTAATTATGTAACTTTTAAGGAGGATTCTCTATATACTTAGTATAGCTAGCTAGCCTTAGGAGGTAGTCTATACCTATATTCTCGGTTCGGGTATTTTCGTAGTAGTTTAGAGGTTCTATAGATAGGTTTAGAGGGTATTTGTAGTATCGGCGTCTTTTAATTAGTATAGGAGCTAGGTCTAGGCCCGCTAGAGGAGGAAGAGGAGGGAGAGGAAGTCTAGGGCCTAAGGAGTATCTAGTGCCTTTTAGATATCGTCTATTAGGGTTTGTAGGTTCTTTTAGATATTTCTATTCGTTTTTAGCTAGTTAGGCTATTCTTTCGGGCCTTTAGGGCCCGATTTGGGTATTGGTTAGCCTTTGGTCTAGCTTTAGGGTAGAGGCTAGATTCCTCCCTTCCTCTACCTTTCCTTAGGTCTACCGTCGCGGTATCGTTTCTAGAGTAGTATATTCGTGTCTCCTACGCTCGTAGGCGCTAGCGCCTTAGCCTAGGAGTTAGACATTTTTCTTCTTAGAAAATATAGTTAGTAGCTTAGGTATATAGATATATACTAATACTAGCTTCGATAGGAACACGAAGTAGGCTATATTTAATACGAATACCTAGTAATATAGGATATACTAGTAGACGGAATAACTAAGATATACGGTCTATAGAACTAATAGAGGTTTATTTAGTAACTTAGGCTAAGTAGACTATCTACTTAGCTACCGAGCTAAGTCGATTAAGCCCTATTCTATTAAATAGTACTAGAAGAAGTAACTAATACGATAACGAGGGCTAATTAGAGCGTATAGTACTTTTAGGTCTTAACCTTACCTACTACTACCTAGTACAATAGACTCCTACTACTACCTACTTAATATAGGATAACCTAACTATCGCCTATATTATTACTTTACAACTCACTTTAGCTAATCAAAAGCCTATAGAGGTCGTTAGTAATACTTATAATAGTAAAGTAGTTATAATTAGAGGTAGTATCTCTACTTATACTATAGATCCTAACTAAGCAAATACCTATCTACTAAATATATACTTACCTAATCCTTTACTTATCTAATTAGATACTACCTATACGGACCTACTAATAACCGATAGTATACTATAAAAGGCTATAGTTTAGAATTGAACCTAATACTATAGATCCTATTAGTTAGATTAGTAATATATATTATTTAAGCTTTAACTATAATAAGAAGGCAATAGTATTCTAGAAATGGAAGCGATACATAAAAGTATATATATAGTCTAGATTGTATAACGATATCTACTAGGATACTCGGGATATAAAATAAGACTCTCTCTTTATATAGTTTAAACTATTTTTTTACTATTTTAGTAAAAAATGGTATAGAGGGAGGAAAAGATAGATTTCTTTTGTTTTTTTATATAATAAGATGCACTAACTACCTTGCCTAAATAGGAAGGATCCTATTTAGAAAAGGTAAGGGAGTGTGTTATACATAACCGAAGTCTGCCTAGTTACATGACTTCTTAGCCGAGGTCTACCTAGTTACGTAACTATAGAATTTTCTTAGCTATATCTTAATGGTATTAGATAGAGACATAGAACAATCCAATCTAACAGTTTAAGCGCTCGACAATGCAGTATTACATAAGTGATCCACTGCGCTGAGCGTGATAAGTCTCGCACACTCTTACCACTTTTCAGTAGACCGATTCGCCAGATCTGGGGTGCAGGTCACTCTCCCAATGGCAGTGGCATTTGTAAAGCATTTGTCAGGCATGACGTCTATGTCGATTCTCATGACGCCTTCAGCACAAACATACGCCGGCGGTTATGAAGTGTAGGTGGGGTACACATTAACGAGTCCCCGCGCCGATGGTATATCTCCTGCTTGTTGCATCTGAATGAGCGTGAGAGCAATTGCGAAGACTGCCAATCCTCTGTTCTCGAGACGGTCTACAGCTTCGAACATCGCCCCCGTACCACCAACCCGAACCACGAACATGACGACCACGACTTTCAGACACATCGACCCCAACTCCTACGCCGGCAAGCCATGGGGCAAAGTCGACGGCGAAGGCAAGTCTTTCAAGATGGAGTGGGTAGAACGGCCAGTCCACAACATCCGAGGTCGTGAGAGCGAATTCGACACAAACACCTCCGGCTTTGCTGTATACAATTACCCAGCAAAAGAGAAGGCGTTCACGGACGATAAAGCAGTACGCGATGGATACTACAAAGAAGTCGAGCAGTTGCTTCGCGATAAGCTGCCAGGCATCAAAAAAGTGCACATCTTCGACCACACAATCCGGAAACAGGATAAGGCGTCACCACGCCAGCCAGTCCAGCAAGTTCACGTAGATCAGACTCCAGGCGCAACCGACGTCCGAGTCCGGCGACATTTGGGTGATGAGGCAGAAGAACTTCTCAAAGGCCGCTATCAAATCATCAATGTCTGGAGACCAATCTCGCATCCAGCATCCGACTTCCCTCTCGCGGTTGTAGACTGGCGCAGTACTGAGCCCGCCGATTTCATCCCCGTCGACCTCATGTACCCAAAGCGCGCAGACAGTGTTGCGGACGACGACGATCGAGGAAAGGAGATTCTTCCAGACCCAAATTCCATGGATAGTACAGCCGGCTACGAAGTCAAGGGCGAGACGCTGGGAGTACGGGCCAACACAAACCACAAGTTCTATTACCAGAAGGATATGACACCGGACGAGGTCATGCTGCTGAAGTGCTACGACTCTTTTGGCAACGATGAGCCGATGGGCAAGAAGGGCATTGCTGTGAGGACACCACACACTGCATTTGTGGACCCCAATACGCCGAAAGATGCACCCGGTCGGCAGAGTATCGAGGTCAGATGCTTGATCTTTTATGAGTAGACGGTGAACACAGACTCGAGTGGGAATTTCGGCGCGTTCAGAGCATGAAGAAATGAGAAAACGAATTACAACATGACTCCTTGGCTTCTAATTGCGTTACAAGTCTCGAGTGTGATTACGCCACGCTAACCTTGGACCACATCGCCGAGTTGTCGGATGACCATCGGAATTTACATGGGCACGACTCCCAATTATGCTCATCATACGATGAGCGTGGCCAGTTTCATCCTCCTTAATCGATATCTATAGCGATGTTACTCGACCCAGTCACGAGTTGCAGAGCTCCATCGGGGAACATCTCTCTGCTGCTCCAGTCAAATATGGTCAACAAAGGTCTAATCAGATTCCTCTCAAATCTAGGTTTGCAGCTGCGCACAGCACTTTACCACTTACACCTGAAGAGGAAGGAACTGTTGATCTGGTCTTCGGGGTCAACTTTTGTTTGTCCCGATCGAACAACATACTGCCTTCCTACGCCACACTTCTCATCAGATTTGAGCACATCCGAAACCGTCTACGTCCTGGCGAAAGTTTTCTAGCGACTTGTCGCCACTTTGGCGGTGAAACACATCACCCTCTTGAGAGCAGCATCCATCATCGACTTCGGGTTCTGATCGAAACAGCCGTCCAGGAAGCAGGTCTCGAGAGGATCAGATAGGTACCAAGACATCGACCAGAAGGGAAGCGAAACTTGCAATTGCAAGGAGACATTGTTCTGCTAGAATGCTACAAGCCTCAGACTTGATCCGAATTGCATGTTGTGACGCCATGCTTGAACCGAATCGAACCGAGAATGGTCGCTACTGATCCAGTGTTTATGCCATTGTATTCAGACAATTACATACGCCGAGAAACCAGTCGCACGCCGTGAGCTGTGTGAAGAAAGCTGCATGTCTCACTTTGCATGTCTACTGCTTGCCTTGGCAAAGTAATGTGAATGGGCGCCACGTGAAAGCAGTGTCCAACAATCTCGTCGCGCGAGACTGGAGGCAACAGAATGTCTTGCCACAGCTTTCACGCTTGTCGTAGAATATTCAGAACACACGTCGTATTTGACGGCGGTCTCAGACTAACATCTACAGCTCAGCAAACTTGAGTTTCCGGTGAAGGACATATATGGAACGTCGACACTCCCCGTGAACCCATACGACTAGCTTGGGCCTCGCAAAGACCACTCGAACTCGTCTTCACTAACTGATCGAACATCTGAGCGATCTCAGCTCAATGTCACTGGCCGCAAACGTAAGGCTAACGACGAAATCGCCGCGATCGAAGGACAAATTCCACTGAACGAAGATCGAGGAGACGAAGCCAGAAGAGAATATCAGTCCCTTCGAACAACTATCAACAAGTACAAAAGATCTTCTAGAAAGCCAAATTGATGCCCGATCAGCCTTTATATCGGATCCACGATAGTAGTTGAGTATGGGAAAAGCGCTACGAGCCTACGAGAGACTTGACCTTTTTGGTCTCAACTCACCAATTCCCCCCTAACATATTACCAGCTATATAAGGACATTTTAATCTCGCGACAAAACGATATATAAAAATAAAAAAAAAAGCTCGTTCCGCAAAAAAGGACTCTACGAACCACCCTCCAATGTGCGTCGCTCCTAACACTTTCACCTTTTCCTAAAAAAAAACTCCTATTATACTGATACCCTCCCTCCATCGAGGCCAGTCCTCTACCCGAACCCCAAATCACAAATCGCAATCCCAACTCCAATGGAACCAGATGTTAGGTCAAAACGCACTAGCGAAAGATTGAGAGGGGTGCGAGGAGAGATGCGTGTTTCGAGTGTCTGGATAATGCCTCGGGGAAGACACTGGCTGAAAATGAGACGAGGCAAATATGGGATGGGTTACGGGGAGAGGTTAGAGAGTGAGGGTGGGGAAGTTGAAAAGGTGCTGTGGAAGTGGCAAGAGATTTATGCGAAAGAGGGAAAGAGAGGCGATGTGGTTGAGGTGGGGATCTCGTGGGTTCTTGTATTATGCTGTTTTGGCTGAACTGAAGAAGAGGGAGGAGAGTGGGAACGTCAAGGCTGTGTTTTTGCATGAGCCGCCGCTGAGGACGGAGGAGGAATTGAAGGTTGGAAGGAAGATGGTTGAGGCTTTGATTAAGGCGATGGCTGAAAGGTGTGAGGTTTGATGGGGCAGACTCTATCATTTATTCTGACTCCTATGTAGATTTTGATCAGAGTCGTCCTGCGTCCCTCGAACGAAGGTGTAGTTTCCTGCGTCCATTCCCGCTGATCTGCGTCTTTTTCTGGCCGCCTTCAATCCAGAAGCTCCTTCAGCTGTCCCACCGCCTCTGCAAGACAATCGAAGGATTTTCCAGCATGGCCACCACCGCAAAAGGCTTTCTCAAAATACTCCTCCATGGATATGCAGAGCCTATCATCGTGACATGCCGTGCGGGATGTGCGAAGTAATGTCGCAAGAAACTTCAACTTTGTTACCCTCGGTGTTGTGTTGAAATGTCTGGCGCACAACAAATCGATTGAAAAGCTCTGAAGGTTCGTGAAGGCGTGAGCAGCCACTATGCCACACTTCAAGTCTGTCTTGTTCGTGGCGGCGAATATTGTGACGTCGCGAACATATGCAATTGCGTCCGGAATCAGACGCTGGAATTCGAGGACTTCAGAGCCTCTGAAGGCGAAGCGAAAGTTCCCATAGAGGATGGGAAATGCTTCATTGTGGACCAGCTTGCACGTTCGGAGCATTTGGGAACAGAGCTGAAGATGAATGACCCGATGGCAACCGAAACATGCCACATACAGTCTCCGTGCTACAAATGCAATGTGGTATTTCGGGGCCCCTCTCTCAACCAAACAGTGGTCATAGATATTGTTTCGAAGTTCTGCCGGTAGGTCGAGAAAACAGGCCCGTCTCCTGTGGGTATTCACCTGCGGCTGCACTTGGGAGGTTTCGCCGCCGTCAAAGCTGTAAAGGGTGCTGATGGCGCTGAATTCTAGTCGCTGTCCAGCCATGGCTTTACAAGGCAGCTTTGGCGTAACTCGGTGAACGCGCTGAGTGACGGAGGTGCTGACCTTCTGTCCCGCCTTGCAGTCCGCGTCGAATGAAGGAAGCCCAAGTTCTGGCAAGACTGTTGCGTGGTAAGAAATGATATACGTGAGTCGAAGGCTGGCCGAAAGACAACTGTGTCGAGAAGGAAGCGCGAACAGGTATTCTTGACGTCTAGGTGATGCACCATCTCCAACTCCGCGGCTGCGGCTGCGGCTGCGGCTGCCGTGGTCAAAATAGGTAGGCATTTGGCAGTCTCGTGGGACCAAGAGCTTCGCCTGCACTTTCTCCAGCACGAAGTGAGCTACTTCCTGATGTGCAATTGTCGTGCTCAAGTTTCACGAAGTCGCCATTCTCAGAAGTTCAGACGTAATGTTTGCAGAATACATTATCTGGCCAGTATTCGGGGAAGTCGTCGCAGAGGTTCAGTCTGCTATACAGCACGAGCGCAGGTCCGCAGCTCGCAGACAGCGGTTTTGTCTTAGAGCATCGAGCGCAGAGCGCGTATATTGCTTTTCGCGAAAGACCTCTCCGTAGGCGTGTCAGGAAACAGCCTCTTCTTCACTGCCGCAGATTCCCCGTGATCAGGCCAAAGGCTGTAGGCCCATTGAGAGCGAGTCCGCCTCCACGTGCCTAAGAAATTTTGCTGCTCTTGAGCTCCCTTGCACTCCTCTTAGAAGTCGCATAGCCGACTGAAGTGGGGACTTGACAAGTCATGAAGCCCTCGCGATGGAAGCACAGTGAAATGGATGTGGAGTGAGGTGGCATTTGCAATCCTCCGACTTCAGCTTGGCACTTTGGTCAAGACGGCAAAGAATAGTGGTCCCCAGTTGCTGCCACTAGAGTGGTCGGGCAGCACAATCCAGCCACGCTTAGTCTTCTCAGCCCAGTCTCGGATGAGACATGCTTCCAGCACTTCATTCCCGTGACCTTCGTTGAAACCGACCTTCACGCTCCACTTGGAACCCTTCTTCCGTTCCTTCTCAACTTGCAACAGCATCTTCTCGATGACGTTGTCATTCTCAGTCGGCTCGATAGAGCAGGTGGCATACATGACCGTACCACCAAGCCTGACTGCTTTCAGACCAGCCATGAGCAGCCTCGATTGAGTCTCAGCAAGTCGCTTGGAAGAGGCAGGACGCCAGTTCGCCATCTCATCAGCAACTGTGCCGCCAGCTTTGGCTTTCACATGGGCTTGGATGATGTGTCGCTCGGATGAGCATGGAGCGTCAACGAGCACCTTGTCGTAGCCTACCGTGCCAGCAGCAGTCTTAACGCGAAGCTCATACTCCGCTTTCGAGTCCGTGCCATCCACGCGGAGGGCTGTGACATTTCGACTATCGAAGAGAGCTTTCGGTAAGTAGCCTCGAAGATTGGCTGCCAGCCGTCGTTGCCTTGGCCCGTCTGCTTCGTTCGAATGTAGAGTTCCTACGCTCAGCGGCCGCTGCTGCATGGCTCTTCGTCTGGCTGGGCTGTCGTCGGCATGCAGATGTTGCCAGATGTTCTGTGAAAGTGCTATCGACTTGCCTCCAGGAGCCGCGCAGAGGTCCAAGACATTGTCGCCTTGTTGCACATTGAGCAAGTGGGCGACAAGGAGAGACGCAGCATCCAAGTTCCAGTGCGTCTGAAGTCCTTCTCCCGCAGGCTCTGGGGCGCGAAAAGGCTCGCTGGAAGGGACAGTGGTGTGCGGGTCTGCCGTCGCTCTTGTGTACTTCACGAAGCAATTTGGTGCGAGGTCTGAAGCATGTTTCGATTCAATTTGAGGCAGAGGTAGTTCTAGTGGTCTCAGCTCGGCATCAGGACTGCTCACACACTGCTTGCCGCCTTCCAGTGATGAATATCGATTCAACATGCAAGCATATCGCGTCGCCTTCTGCAGAGCCGGGAGCAACGAGTTCTGCCATCTCTCCTCGCCCCAGATGCCAGCATAGTGCCTATGGAACGACTCCTCCGAACTAATTGCTGCCTTCCGATGTGTTTTGGTCATCTCAAACGCGTGCAGACAAGGGAAAAGATACACTTCACTTCAAATGTCGACCCCGAACGCACTTCCGCTTCTACTGTTGACTTCTCTTTCGTGATGTATTGTAGTGTATGCTGCGCGTTGCGGCCTGAGGCACACTACTTCAGTATTTTCCATTCCCGCCTTGGCAAAGAAAGTCCGCAGAGCAGCTTGACAATTTCACTCCGAGCTTCACTCCTACGGCCAGCGTCTATTGTATGCGTTGCTCTTTCGTATAGAGCTATCTTACACATCCACTACCCCATTGCGCAGAGAAGGCGCATTGCGGGACCAGCAGTTGCCCAGAAAAGAGGATTTGAAGGCGGGACAAGCTCAGAATGTCCTTCCGCGGTGCACGAGGCAGCGGTGATCGAGGAGGTCGTGGAGGCTTTGGCGACCGGGGCGGACGTGGAGGCTTCAGAGGTGGTCGCGGTGGATTCCAGCAATCATATGGCCCACCAGACCAGGTCTATGGTATTTGCGACAAGATCTACAGCTCGTACCATACCACTAACGACTTTCAGAAATGGGCACATTCATGCATGCAACCGAAGGTGAGATGGTATGCGAATCCATCAACGTCAAGATTCCATACTTCAACGCACCCATATTCCTCGAGAACAAGACGCAAGTCGGAAAAGTCGATGAGATCCTCGGACCACTAAACCAAGTCTACTTCACAATCAAGCCACAGGAAGGTATTCAGGCAACATCTTTCAAGAACGGCGATAAATTCTACATCGGTGGCGACAAGCTATTACCCCTCGAAAAGTTCTTGCCAAAGCCAAAGCCTCCGCCAGGCGCACCAAAGGTCAAGAAGCCAAGAGGCGCTGGAGGAGCTGGAAGAGGTGGACGTGGAGCTCCACGAGGTAGAGGAGGCTTCACACCAAGAGGTCGGGGAGGTTTCGGTGACCGCGGCGGTCGTGGCGGCGGACGAGGTGGAGGCCGAGGTTTCTCTGGCAGCGGTGGCTTCAGCAGAGGAGGCAGCAGAGGTACTCCAAGAGGTCGCGGTAGAGGATACTAGATCATGACAGAACATTGGCGAAGGCGTTGGGTATGGCGTTAAGAGCGGAGTTTTCGGCGTCCAAAGCTCGAGATGAGTCTACTCGTGCCAATGTCGGTTTGGCTGGGATTGCTCCGGCTGCACGATTTGAAAATATCATGACAGGAGGAGGCACGTTTCTGCCGCTTTCTGAAGTATCGAAAGGACTTGTACATTGCTGACAGAATCGCCTCTCGATCGATACACTCTTGCATTTATCTGCTGACCTTATACAGTGCGATTCCACCATTCATCTGTACCTCACCAAGCAGGACCACTCAGAATAGAACCTGTGGTTCGGCATAGAGGGATAAAATGAGGCTGAAATTTACCATCGACAATCGCGAGAACGAGCAGAGAGGAAGGCACGACAGCAACCAGGATACTGCAAGACAGAGCTTGCACGTCTCTCGGCAACAATTCTCATCCAGCCCAAAGGTACGCAAAGTTGCGTAATCTCAACGCAACAATGAAGCATTCCCTGAGCTATGATTGCGGAGTGTTTGGCTGGAATGATCTCTGAGGAGAGTGAGGGTCCGACATGTCGATCTAGTCCTGGAGCACAGAGCGACTAGCAGATCAGATCAAACACGGAAGATCTGGCGGCATCGACACGCCACGAGAGATCTAGGCCGAATCTTTTTGAGAAGGTGCAGATGAGTACGTACTCCATTATCATTCTTATCTGCTAAAGAGAAATTATCTACTGCTAATGCAGCGACCGATCAAGCTCACTTCACTTTATCCCATCAGAATCTGATCGAACTGCCGCGTCAAGGCTCTACTGAACTTTCAACCATGCCTTCTCTTCGGCCGGATGGATGATAAACACACCAAGCCGCGAAAAATCGAACCTGACATTCAAGAATACATTGTATACCTACCAAACAAACACAAAAACGCTCTCACTACATCTATAATTTCTGGCTTTCCCCCTCCCCATCCTACCCACAAGCCTCCCCACCCGCATGCTCATGATACCTCCCACACATGCCCCTCCCCATCCAAGGCTTACACCCACTCACATCATTCGGAAAATTCCAACCCTCCCCCGAATGCCTCCTCAAACACTCCCCACAAAACGCCTTGTCACACCCACAACACTTATCCGCACTCACCCCGGGCTTCAGCACCTCCTTACACCCCTCGCAAGCCTTACTCGAACTCCAACTCCTCGGCCTCCACGCGACCAACGAATGCCGCTCAATCGCCTCCGGCCCCGGCCTCTTCAACTTGACCACGAGTTCCCTCAAGAACTTCGGATGCCAATCATCCTTGTGCGTCTCGAGCAACTTGTCAGTTTTCTTGTACGCGAAGAGATCGAGGACGAGGGTCCGCAGCGGGGACGTGTCGCGGATCGTGTCGTAGAGGATCCAGGTATCGGAAGGAGTTGGGACGGAATTCGTAGATTCCGAGAGGCGGGCGATGGTGGACAAGATATGGTTTGAGAGGGGCACGGTGAGGAGACGATCGGAGAGGGCGTAGAGGTCTAACAGTAAGAAATATTTTGGGGAGCCGGCGGAGTTGCGGAGGTCGCCGTCGAGGAGGGTGTCGTATATTGGGGAAGAAGAGATGTGGGAGCCGGCGGGAAAGGGGTTTGGAGCGCGGAGGTAGGTTGAGCGATGATGCATTGGGTCGGTTGAAGAGGGTTGCGTGGTGAGGGTGCCGGTGTAGAGCCATTGGAGAAACCATTCGAAAGATTCAGGTTTCTCTTCAGGGAGGCGGACGACTTGTTCCATGCCTTCGGCGAATGTGCTGTTGAGTGCTGCGGCGAAGAAAGGGCTGGCGCTGGTGAGGAGTTCCTTGTGGACGAGGTATTGGGTTTGTGGGCGGGCTTTGTTTCCTGACTCTCCCACCACGACGGTCGCGACGCCGGAGAAGTTTCGGAATGCGGTTCTGAGAAGAGGTCGGTCTGGGGAGCGACCTGGTCTCGGAGATGTTCTTGGTGGTATGGCGGTGACATCTTGGTCACCTTGACGTGTGGACATGGATGTGTCGCTGGGTGTTGGAGAGGGTATCTCGATGGCAGGCACGCCGATGTGGTGTACGACTGTCGACATTGGCGGGCCGAAGTTGTTTGGAGGTGTTGCTGGCTGCGCAGGTAGAGCACGAAACCAGACTGGTGTCTCGATGGGATCCAGGGTGATGTCGGGTGGGAGGTAGTGTTTCTTTCTTTGTCTCCTTCACGGTATCTGTTCCATCTGCTGATCAGTGGCAATAGCTTCGAAGCGGTGGTGAATGGTTGGGAAATGAGCACGAACACCAGTGAATGACGGATCTAAAGGTCAGCACGAGGAAGCGGGAATAGCAAAGGGTATAGCTAGCTAGGTACAGCCGCCGACAAACCCGCAAGCAGGAAATCCGTCAACCCATTTCCGATGCATCTCGTCCTCAAACTGCATGTCTTTCTTTGTCGCATTCGGCCAAACACCAGTTCGACGCACGCGCGCAGCCTTCCGCTTCCGGAACACATTGTCTGCGACGACACGTCTTAAACACATGTCGATAGCCTGCGAGAGAAAGAATACTGCATACTCGCGCTGTGAGTACATCGACGCCGCGTTTGCTGAGATTTTGATGCATGGTCAGAGTCATACTTGTATTCACTGATGGGTGTCACGAGAAAATCGTATTTGCCTAACGTGCAGGCAGCAAGCAAGCCTCGGACTTCCTCTGGAATGCAGATCGCGCACGAGGCCGTTCTCCCACCAATCTTCCATTCCTCACGATCTCGGATATTCTTGGCGCTTGGGTGAACGCCGATCCTATGCCTGTCCTGCTCCTCTTCAACTCCAAAACACCAATGCGAAATTCAATACACCGAAGGTTCGTTTTTCGCTATACCATTCTCTCCCTCAAGTGTGGTTAAAGAGCGTGCTTTCCTTGCCTCTGGGATTCGAAGTCATTTCGCCTGGGGTAGTCATGTAAGCACTGTCCGGTGGCAGGAATTGGAGACCAGAAACCTAAGACGAGAAAGGAAATATTGGATAGCCAGCCGTGATCGTATAGTACAGTTTCCCTCGTACATTCCAGAACATCGTCTTCGCCTTCTATCGTGGCATGATAGAGTTGGAATTCTTACTTGACTCACCCAGTCTCGAGTACAACATGTACAGAGCCATTTGATTGCATTCTTGAGTTCCGGTGATCGTAACGAGTCGCTCGTTGTTGTTGTCTTGTGGTTCGTTGATCTTGATGACGCTGCCAGAAAGTTGTCTTATCTCGTTAATCTTAGCGCCACCCTTGCCAATGATTGCGCCGACCATGTCGTTGGGAATGAAGATTTGCTGTGTGATGGGCTGACCAGGAACCATGCCTTGGACGGGCTGCTGAGGTGGACCTGCATGGGCTTGCGATGGTGCGGCGTGGCCATATGGCTGAGGCTGTTGAGGACCAGCGCCCACGTAAGGGGCGCGGGGCGAAGCAGCGCCGTAATGCATCGGCTGCTGAGGATGCTGCTGTGGTGGCTGGCCATGCATGTATGGCTGTCCGTAAGGGTTGGCTGGAGTTCGTGGTGGTCCATTGTTGTGCTTGCGGAAGTTATCCGGATGACCCATTTGGCCGCCAGTGTTCTGGGGCACGTATGGTACTACCTGCATGCCACCTGGAACGACACCTTGTGGACCTCCATGGCGACCTGCGTAGTTGGAGGCTGCTGGGCCTCCAAAGCGATCAGTCAGCTGCTCGACGAGGGTACTACCAACGTAGTAAGTAGCGATGTGAACGGCGTCTGCAACACCAAGGACGACAAGAGAGCGCTCGGTGGAGAGAGGGAGGCAGGATTCGGAAGCATTAAGTCGGGCACCAGACGCTTCTTGGATCTCGCGAATGCGAACGCCCTGCTTGCCAATGATGGAGCCGATGAGGATGTGCGGGATGAGAAGACGAAGCGGGTACGTCTTGGACTGTGGAGTGGAGGCTTGCTCGAGAGGCTCTTGATTGAGGGTGCGAATGATGAGACCGAATGCTTTGGCAACAGCATCCACGTGACCACTGACCGTAAGAATGCGCTCAACTGCGCCGCGTGTGTACTCGCTGACGGTGCACTTTGCTCCGGCCAGGCGGCGGATTTGGGTGACGTTCTCGCCGCCCTTACCGATGACCGTGGCAGCTTCCGCACTAGAGATGATGGCACGAACGTGAAGCCAATTGGACTCGTCTTGCTGGTGATAGGGCATAGGAGCTGGTGCAGAGGCGCGGGTATCCGACGATCCATTCGCAGCAGGGGCAGGGTGGGGAGGCAGTGCGTTGGGAACTGGCAATTCTGCTGGAACGCCGTTGGCAGGCGCATCAGGAACGACGGTGTCACCTTGCTTGTCGGCATCATCGGTGTCGTTCTTTGCAGCGAGTGGCTCAGTTTCTTCTTCTTCTTGCTGCTTCGTCTCTGTCTCTTCAGCTTCGGCAGGTGCAGGAGCTTCTGTCGGGAGGGCAGGCTCGGCGGATGCCTCAGTTGGCGGGCCATCTTGTTGAGTAATCTTGTCAAGTGCTGGTCGCTTTGCCTCTGGCTGGTCGGTCGGTCCAGAAGGGGAGGATGGCTCCTCAAGCGGGCGCTTCACTGAGGCGATCGGAGTCTCGTGTGGCGTCTCGGCCATGGTTGTGAGCGACAGAGTGTGGAAATGGTGTCGGAACGTGCGGATATGTAACTCTTGGATTCTTGCGCTGTCTGTCTGGCTTATTTACACGGGATGTGCGGTGTGTGTGTGCGCGGGTTCGGAAGCAAGTGATGGATATTGGTGCTGGTGTGGTGCGTCGTGCTGTGTCGAGGGCGAGGGCGAGGGCGAGGGCGAGGGCGTGAGACGGAAGTGCGACTGGAAAGCTATCGCAAGGAGGAGTTGAGGAGGCAGCAGTGGTGGTGGTGATTATTGAGTGGTAGCAGTGGGTGGTGAGAACAGATTGAGGGTCGCTCAAGGAAAAATCAGGCAGGTGATGCAGATTTCCAGCTCTTCAGGCTCTGGCGCGATACTCAGCCTTAGCTTGGCGCGTGGAAGTATGTCTGTCGTGGTCGTGATCGTGGTCGTCGCCGTCGCGCTGCGCTTGTTGAGTGGGCAGGGAAGGAGAAGGGTATGATTCAGGCGGAGAGTGGAAAGGACGCGCAAGGTGGTTGATGGAGTTCCGCGAAGAAGTTGGCAGGCGCAGCGGCAGCATCAAACGAAGGAAGGAACCTCAAACGTGCGGCCCGCTTCCTTCCCGTCTCCCGCTTTCCGATTCGATTCGCAACACCCCCGGGCATTATTTGGAGATGAGATCTCGTATTGACGACGGACCTCTCCTGGTATGTGACATATGTCCTCCAATCACTACTGCTGCTATCAATGATGCCACAAACGCTGCAGAGCGAGTCGAGATTCGTGCAACCTCACGCCGTCCGCCGTCACGCCCGTGTGTCACGTCCTTCTTAATACACGCTATAACAATGCCATCGTCAATCAACTGACTCAATGTCACGATTATGCTGAGCATCAGTGTTTGAGACTCTTCTCTGGCAGTTTCAGATCCCGTGGCAGGATCATGGCGACTTCACTCAGGTCCCGATCAATACGCTTCCTTACCTATCTATGAAGAGCCTTTCTCTTGTAGCCGGACTACTCACAAGATTGAGAGGTGGAGTAGTTCCTTTGATCAATGGGAGTAGAGTAGGACTGCGAGACAAAAGAAGATGAGGTGTCTGGTGATGGCGCTGACTACATTTCCCCGATGTTTGTTTCCTTGGGATTCAACTGCTGCATGTCATCTTATCACGGCTGGCCAGATTTCTTTCACATATCGTAGTAGTGTTCAGAATGCCAGATGTTGTAAAGTGGTTTGGTCGTGCAAGCATATAGTCATCAGTCCCAGTCCGTAGAGGACAACTTGTTCCGGCCCATCCTCATCGTTCACCAGCCCTTGAGAAGATCATCCATCGCATCGCTACCATCGTCTCCACCATCTGTCGGCGTAGCGCGCTTCTTGCTTCCATCGCCTTGTCCTGGGCTGGGAGCCGACCAGCAAGAGCCTTTTTCCTTGCCGTGTAGTAGCAGGTGGTGACTGTGTTGGTGTTCTTGTAGCCACACATCTATCTCCGCGAGCTTAGCGGAATTGATCTGAAGACGTACTATGTCAGTGCGAATCTGCTTATGCCGAGTACGTCGGCGCTTACCTTTGGTGGGTTCTCATTGCAGAAGAAGACGGCTGTAAAGAGCAAGTTCTTGTCGTTCTCTGAGAGGCCGCCCATGGTTTGCGTGAGAGATCGGTATTCTGGTTGGTGTGCTGCCTTTGACAGTGTGTTATATTGATTTGTCGAAGAAGAGTGCTGGGTGTGGTACTGTGCTGGTGTAGTGGTGGCTACTGCGAGGTTGTTGTGAATGGTCAGACTGCTTTTATGTGACTGGATGTAAAGTCCATGTGGGGTTGAATACGTGAGGACGCGGATGATTTCACTCGTTATGTGCAAACCAAACTCGCTTGTGAGAGAAATGGGAATTGCAGGTGAACCGTTCGTTTCTCACATGTGCGGAAAAGCACAATTAACTGAAGCTTTCTTGCTCGATTTGTGCCCTTCGCTTGGCCACCCGGTCGCTGTCTGACTCATTCTGCGGGAGCAATGCCATTGCTTGTTCCGATCAAGATAGCGAGACGAGGCCTGTCATTGGAGTCATAAAATTGCGCCTTGTGCCTTTCGCTTCTCCAGCCTCTGGTGGTGGTACAATTTCTTACGCCGAATCTTCCAGCCATCGCAGGTTCTGCGCCATGCTCCGATTTTTCCGATGCTTTTGCGGGTCAGTCAAAAGCTCCCGAGTCGTCATAATTCAGTGCCACACCATCGGCCCTCACAGCGCATCAGACTCTCTTCCACGAGTTCCGCTCAAAGCACCTAGAATCCCCTGCCCCGTCCACGACCTCTACCTCGAGGTCCACCACGACCACCTCCACGGCCGCCTCGCCCACCTCTCATACCACCACCGCCAGCTCCCTTATCCTGTTCCTTTCTCGCCTTGTTCTTCGGCTTCGGCGTATCATCGATGAGCAGTGTGTCAAGCGGTAAACTGTCTGGGAGGATGTAGTATCTGATTTCACTGCCTCTCACACTAATATGGTCGAGACTGATTTGCGATCCGCCCTTCGGAGTCATCTTCGCATTGCGCAAGTTCGTGTTCATTTGTGGAGAGACGGAAGCAATGGTCCCTTGGATGATGGTGCCTGTTGTGCGAAACGGTCAGGTGGCCATTCGCTTGGAATTGTACAGACAATGCGGCAGTGGTTGTTATGCTTACCAGTCTTAAGCTCGATCGTGACCGTCTCGTTGGTGCATTTCATCAAGAACCTACCATGCTTGTCAACCAGGCTCTTTGCGATCGTGGCCTTGAAAGCGATTCGTTCAGCATTGCGCCAGAAAGGCTAGCAAGCGTGCGGGCTGCCTTACCTGACGAGCTTCATCTTGGTGGATGCGCGTCTTTTCGCGCGCTATCGGAGTTTCAAGGTCGTGTCGGAATTTGGGTTGTTCTTTTGGGGGTGCTGCAATTGTTGGACGAGGTGCAAGGCCGGGTTGTATGGTACTGTATCGCAGTTCTTCACTTCTCGAAGTCGGATAATTTGGCGAAGCTAGCGTCAAAGCTTAAGCCACGTGATTTTGTAAGTACGGCATATCATCACCACAAGTTTGAATTGGCAGCAAAGGACGGGGAGCGTGACATGTCGAGGAAGTGGCGCTCTGAAGATGATCCTCATATGCAGAGTCATCGAATGTCATTGATTCGGGTGGTCGCGTGACAAATGCCCACTTGTGCTACAAACTGCCAACTACCTATCTTCCTTCGTCTACCTTCTCCCACTCACTATCTGTACTCAACTCGCTCGGCGCCTTGTCAGAACCATCTATCCTTCTCTGCCTGCTTTCACTTCCTCCGACCATAGGCTGTACTCCACTCGCAGCACTACCGCCCGTTCCGACGGGCGCATGAGCAGCAGCTTGCAATGCTTCGATGATTTCAGCCTTCGCAGGCTCGCCTCTGCTTGACATACCAACCGACTCTCCCAAGCTTGTCACACTCTCCCTCAGGCCTCCTTCAGTCTCCGTATCTTCGCCCTCATCGTCTGCCGCATCGCCTGCTGCCGACCAATCTTTCTCTTGCTGTCTCTTCTTCCGTAGTCGCTCGGCCTCCACTTCTGCTTTCTGCGCAGCTTGAAGTTCTACGGCGAACCAGTTGATGCTATACCACAACCCTCCACATAGTACGGACAGGACGGCAAAGTGGATGCTGTATGTTGCGACCAGGAGGCTGAGAAGTAGGACTTGGAGAGCAGCAAATGTACAATTGGTTGCGACCAGCAGAGTTGGAGTTGTGCCGGGCGTGAAGACAGACTCCCAAAGATTGGTGAGGAAATCGGGCATAGCCGGCGATCGAGATGTGGGCGAAGCTGGTGGAGCAGTGTATGATCTTGTGCTACTGGAGTGCGTTCTAAATTGTGTTTTCAATCAAAAAGCTCTCCTCAATGGCAAGAGTTTTACACCGATATGGGTGTCTGTATCTTCGTTCTGTATCCTGAACAGAGCTGCGCACTGCGAATATTTAATCAGGGACGAGCTTGGTGTTGGGCAGGCATCGAAGGCCTATCTCCAACTCATTTTAGTTCTACTGTCACGCGACGAACAACTTCCCACGTGCCGAAGACACCTCCGCTGTTCAACCTTGCACCAAACCTCATGCGATACCGATACGCTACGAATCTCACCTACTAGGGCCTACCACATCATTTGCATCTTCTCTTCTGGTACTGCAGAGCTCTCTGTGCCGTCCCTCCGAAACGGGATAATCCAAATGACGATGGGGCTGGGCGCCATTCGTGGTCTTCCATGAGCGGGGAAAGGTCCAGAGTATGCTAAATCCTTATTACCGAGGAGAAGGAGATAACAGTGATGATGTCGATGCCAAAGCTCTTTTACAACTTCTATTGCTTGCACCACCGCGATCCTTGACACCATAGACAGCAAAGATGTCGGGCAAAGACTTCCCGGACAGAGCCAAAGCGAAGGCTGAAGATGGCAAGGACAGCTTGGTGAAGCAGTTGGCAGACGATGGCGTGTAAGAGACAACCTGGTTCAATTCGAGACACATAATGTGCTAACATTGCACAGTGAGAACCCGGCGGGTCTCGCCATGTTCGCTTTCGGCGGCCTCTTCCTCGCGGCCATCCCACTCACATCCTGGATCGCCCAACCCAACGGCCTCGTGGAGAAAGCGGTGAATGGAGTTGTGAGCAGCGTGGTATTCCTAGGATCTGCTGGCTCAACAAGTTCAGTAGCCCAGACGGGCAAGATCGCGGCTCTTGCTGCTCTTTACACCACAGTCACATATGCCTTGTCCGGAGCAGGCAGTGCTGCTGGTGTCGATGCAGGTAACAAGGAAGGCAGAGACAACAACCACCCACGTGCACAAGTCAAGAACTTGAGAGGTCTACCGTTGCGTCTCCACTCCGCGCATTATCATTTAATGGAGATGTTCCCAGGTTGGGCCATCTCAGCTGCCTTGACTCAGGCTGTTGCTCCAGGTGATCAAGCTTTGATTAACCTGCTTGGTCTGCATGTGATTGCGAAGTGTTTTGTGTAAGTCTATGCTAACTTCGCTGCTCTGGGTCTATTGCTGACACTTTTCAAGTCACTACCCAGCTTACGTCTTCAATGTCGGCCTCCCACGAACACTCGCCCATGTCATAGCCACATCCAGCGTTATCAATGTGGCCTTGAGCCTCGCAAAGCGACCACTTCTTGGTTAGACGGCACAAGCAAGGTCCAGATTACAAAGATACAAGGCTCAACAGTGACCAAGCGAGAATTGAAGGGATCGACAAAGCATTGAAACGATAGACATGAAAGCAGTACCAGAACTCCACAAAACACATTCAATGTTGTTGTGTCATATGTACAAAAAGCTTGCCAACACTTTCCATAATGGCATTTTTCCCCACTCAAAACACGCTTTTTCCTCTCCTTTCCCCACCTAGTTCCCAGACCACCAAACATAATCATTCGTCTCCTCAGGCGTATCATAAACCAACACCGAACTACTGTTCACCGGTCGCTGCGGCCAAACATTCTTCGTACCAATCCAAGCCTTCGTCTCACCGAAAGTCGCCGAAGCTCCTTCACCAACATACACACCAAAGCCAGTACTGCAAGACTTAGCCGGATAGATTCTCGCGCTCAAACAGAAACGTTCATTGATATAAATCTCAGCGATGGAGCCATCGATGAAAACGTTCATGTTGATGGCCTCCTGCTTTCCGTTGACGGTGTAAGGGTAGAAGTATCCGGTAATGGTGGCGTTGTTGAATTCCAAGATGTTGCTGGTGTGGAGACGTTGGACAAGGATGGTGTGGTTGGAAGGTTCGTAGATGATGTTGGTGAATTCCTCTCCATCTGGGGATGCGGCGATGGTGATACCGACGGCACCGGTGGAGTTGGTGATTGTTGTGCTGAGTTCCATGTGGGAAGAAGCTTGTTGGTGGAGGATGGTGGATTGGGAGTATGTAGCTCCGGCGTAGCTCTTGCACTGAGCACCTTGACGGAGACCTGCGACGACGTCGGAGAGAGGGCGGATACCGAGCGTACGTGCGACACCGTCTTCGGCAATGCTGTTCTTGGCGGAGGTGAGTTCGCTGGTGACTTGGACGTTTTCGACTTCGTGGACGAAGAGTTCTCGTGGAAGGGAGAGGGAGCCTTGGAAGCCTTGTTGTGGAACGCTGAAGAGTCCACCGTCTCCGACGTAGTCTTCCTTCAACCACGCGTACTGGACACGGCGGTTGTGCTTGGTGTCGTTGAAGCTGGAGAGAGCGTAGCCAACACCCCAGTCAGCAGCACCACCTGAGATGGGTGTGAATTCGGCGCTGCCGTTCTGGCGGCGGCTGATTTTGCCTTCGTTCCAGAGTGCCCATTGAGCTGATTGATGGAACGAGACATTCCCGCCCTCGCTACCCATGTTGACGTACCAGTGGTCCTTGCCCTTGCTATCCTTGAGCGGGAAGAAACCCGAGACTTCAAAGTTGAAGCCGTAGGTACCAGTAGAAAGTAATGGACCAACAGAGGTATTCTTCGCTGGCTCCCAAAGAGCGCCAAGGAAAGTCCAGCTAGTAAGATCCTTTGCTGGAGCAGTCCAGAGTGGCATTCTTGGACCTACACCCTTGATACCAGACCCGAATACCGCATAGTAGTGTGGCTCAGATACACCAAGCACGGCGTCTAGCTCTGGAATTGGCTCGAAGAAGGGATCGCGGAATCCAGTTACGTTCCAGTACATTGGCGATGTCTCGGTGGTTGCGCTGATGATGGGATTCTTCTCGTATTGTTCCCAGGTCTTGCCTCCATCATGGCTGAGGGCGAGAGACTGACTCTCGGTGTGTGGCTCGTAGTGGATCTGCCAATTGGTAGGCAGGTAGCTCACTGACGTATAAAACGCAAGAAGCGTGCCATCCTGTTCGCCCTTGAGGTTGACAGGCTGCGCAGTGCCAGAGAAGATTCCGAGACCAGCATAGGCCTGGGGAAAGCTGCCGTTACCGGTGGGTCCAAGAATCTTAGCTTCGTCGTTCTGCCATCCGCTTCGATCGGTCCATGTGATGAGGTCCTTGCTGTAAGCTGTTCCCCAAGAAATGTTGCCCCAGTTGAAGTGCTTTGGGTGCCATTGGTATGAAAGATGATATTCATCTCTTGTTGGATCATACATAGCTCCACATGGATCGTTCATCCAGCCGGCTGGGGCGAGGAAGTGACTTTGTGGTCTCCATCTTGTGAACAGCGAGTTGTTCCCTCCAGCACTGACCTGATCCGCAGTCAACTCTGAGCATTGTCCTTCTCCATTCTGCCCTCCATTGCCGCCATTTCCTTCTCCTGGCTTTCCTCCTTGCCAACCAGGTCTACCAGGTCCGTAGTGTGGTAGACCATAGTGAGGCCCTTGCCCTTGATATCCCCGTTGAGCACATCCGAAAGGAACAGCACCAAGCAATACCGCTGCTGATGATATCGAACGCATGTTGAGAAATGGAGCAAGGAGTGTTAGGCAGTAACGAGATCTACCTCACCAGGATCCTCGGAATATTTGTACTTTTGCATCGAATTCCGCCAATGCGGCTTCAGGACAGTAGCAGGCATCATGGATACCACGAGCTCCTCGATGCCGCTAGAGACAGACCAGAATTTCGAGAAGAGATGAGGCTTGAGGTAACCTCTGCAGCACTAGTTCGCATTCTCCAGCCATGCGAACCCCGGTATCCACCCATCATCGCGGGGGAGTTATCGGCCCGAACAAGGTTTTCGATCAACCACGGGCGGCGATGGATCAGAAATAAGAAAGCTAAAGGCCTGGGCTCTCGTAGGCGATGGTTGTAAAAGGGAAGGTCGCTTTCTTGGAATCGTTTTGCAAATGCGGGTGCTTCTCGGAGCCACAAGCGTCGGTCGGTCTTTGCAGGCTCGGAGAAACTCGTTATTTGTGGTATAGCTTGGCAAATCCATTAAGCCACACAGAAGTGTATGCCTCGTGGACAAGCATTCTGTATAGTATATCAGGTCCAACAGGGTTCTAGAAGGATTCTAGAGGTGCTCGCATACCGCCTGCCGGGAGGGGCAGAGGCGCAAGAATGCAGAATCGCCGTCATTATCGTCATAATTTAATGCTTTGGATGTGTCAAGAGCCGTGTGAGGGAATGTGTTGCCGCCCACCAGTCTGCCACCAGACACTAGCCATTCGTCAGCAGGGACGAAATCGGTACCATCCATGTTTACCATGTGCACGCAAACTGTAATTTCGGTCTAAGCGGTGGCACAAGCATCAGAGCCACCAAAGTCGTATCTTCAAATCTGGTTTATACAGCTCACGGGTATCGGAAGACACGATCGTGACACCTCATCAATACTCAATTCATCTTCAGATCGTTCACAGCCCTGCAGCATTTCGTCTCTTAAATCAAAGCTGATCCTCTCCAGAAATAGTGAATGCAGACTGATGCTGCTTGAAGTCCGATAATTACTTCTCAAATGCATGCCGCTGGCTCGTCGCTGAGTCAGGTCGCGGCTCCGCTCATGTGGCTTGTCCATTTACTTTGCTCTGCCAGAGTCCGGCAATTGTTTGTTGCGTCCGACGCTGCTGCTCATCAATTTGCTCCTGCGTCTGGCCTTTGGCATGGCTTCGCGGATCAAAGGCTATCGAAGAAGGCTGGGAAGCATCTGCCATGTCTACGTCCTCATCTTTAGGCTTGACTCGTTCTGGATTCGTGGCCAATGCACCGTCCATCATGCCCATACCGCCGGCTCGCAATTGGTTGATGGCACGCACAGTGTCAATAGCTTTGTGGAGTGTTCTTCTCGCGTTGAAGTTTTTCTTGACTGTTGGCAGCAGATCCTCCTCACCGCGACCACTTTCTGGCCCTGCTATCCATTCGTGCGAAAGCGCTTCATGGGCTGTCATGCGCTTCGTCGGGTCAATTGTGAGACATCTCTTGATAAATTGCCGAGCAGTCAGGCTGACACCGCGCCAGTATTCCAGTGGCGTAAAGCTGTAGTCTGCAACCAAAATCGCCTGCATCTCTTCCAGATTGCTATCGCGATCGAATGGAGTATATCCGCAAAGCAAGAAGTATGTAATGACTCCAATGGCCCATACGTCGACTGGCTTGCCATGACCACTTTTCTTAAAAATCTCAGGCGCCATGTATCCTGGAGTACCACAGGTCGTAGTCAAGACATGAAATTGCTCTTCGTCCATGATTCGAGAAAGACCAAAATCTGCAATGAGTAGATCGGCGTTATCTTCTGGAGTTCGAAACAGCAAATTCTCAGGCTTCAGATCGCGATGCACAATTCCGTGATCGTGAAGGTACGCGACGGCGGATAAGGTCGCTCGAATAAGGTCTGCGGCGTCGGATTCATAGTAAGATCCTTTTCGGCAAATGCGATCGAACAGCTCGCCTCCAAGTGCAAGATCTGTAACGAGATATACTGGTTTGGCAGGTCAGCATAGCTCAAACTTCTGCAATTCTGGCTCTCGCATACAATTATTCATAGTCTCAAAGTAGTCGACCAAGGTCAAGATGTTCTGGTGTCCCATTGAAACTCTCTTCAAGACTGCAATCTCATTTCGAACCATATGTTCCCGTCCAGCCATGAGTCGCTTGTTGATAACCTTCGCGGCATAGTAGCGACCAGTGTCAATATGGACGCATTCCTTCACCACGCTGTACGAGCCAGCTCCCAGTGTTTTGCCAGTCTTGTACCGGCAAGGCTGGACTTGTGCTTGCGGGGCGGCCATGATGTGCTACAAGAGAGGAGGTATGCGGAACGCAGCGTCGGGCTCTGGGCGCCTCAAGCTTCAGCGGGATGCGGTCGTAGTCTGTGAAATGACTCGAAGCGAACAATGTGCCTGGTCAGCGTAGACTCTCAAATGGTCTGTTGATTGTGTCAGGGTCGAGCTGTTGAATCTCTGCGGCGCGGCTGACAGATGGTGTCTGAGACCCCACACTTTCGACGCACGGGCCAGCTCGAATTCAGCTGGCGGACTCGAGACGTTCTGCCCGCACAACAAGACTGCATGATGGTTCGATCGATCAGTGTGATAATCACATGCCTCAAGACTATCATGGAATGGGGACGACGACCATAATCTTGTCAAAGAAAGGAGAGAAAATCAACAAGAGAAAACTCAACAGGGCCGTCACAGCCAGATCCTGTTGGAAGAGTGGTTCCATCGCAGCGATACGGTTGATCATGCAAGGCTCAAGTGCCCCTTCATCGACGGAAAAGTGCTTCAAAGGGGTATCGATCCATCATGATCCAATCTGTGACAGACATGGCTAATAATCAAGCCCTCTCGACAATGGTCTTCTCAACCTTGACGGCATTGAAGTCTAACAGAATTGTCCTCCTTCGTTCTCCCATTCTTGCTTGGCGTGTGAGACGCACAGGCCGTTCGAACAATCGAAGCAGCCATCCCTTGCATAACGCCACGTACCGGAAACTGTGCTCTCGAAGTATGATGGCTACCGTGTATTGCGTAGTACCTGTCATGACTGAATGTACGCATCTCTGTCTTATGAGGGTCGAATAGGTAAAAGCAGACCTGAGAAAGCCGGCGAAGCATTCCTGTGACTGGATTCGGCACGCACATCTGGACCCACTTCACACCTGGTCTGGCCAGTAGGGAGCCATCTTTTGATCTTACTTCAAATCAGGACTCCTATACACATTGCTCTGTCATTTTGATCACCAATCAGCAGTGGCATAGACACTGGCCCGGCTCGTAAGCATACCCTCCAGCTTCCATCGCCGTATCAAATTCTAATAGTCTTCCAGCTTTAGCTCAGTGGTAGAGCGTGGGATTGCAGCCTCCTGCGATTATCCTAAGGTCACTTGTTCGAACCAGGTAGGGAGCTCAGCTCTCTGGGCAATTTTTTGTTTTGCTATCGTAGTGCAAACATTTTTGTTCTGCCATCGTAGTGCAATTGCTTCATATTTTGTCTAATGCTCGAGACTCGATATCTCACGCTGCATGTGAGCCCATACGGTACGCCATCTCTTGCTTTTTGCACGCACTCTAGCTTACACCAAGACGCAGCAAGAAAAGCTTCATGTAGATAGATTCGATTATCGATCTGCAGCTCCTGTCGAGTACCGCACCAATGGTCCACGCACGAATTCGAGATGTTTCAGATGTGTAGCCTTGGCGCGGCGAGGTGGGAGCTTGCCACATCTACAGTATGAAGTCGCTGAAAGGCTTAGACGATGTTCTGATCGCTATTGACATTGGACAAGGTGCATACTTTAGATGAAAGCCATAGAAATGATCACAGGTGGTCGATTTTTCTTTGACATCAGAACACGAGCAGACACACCGAGATCCGACTATCCTCTGGTATTGTTGTCTTCATATGCTGCAAACTCCTCTGTATCAATAACAATCATCCGTGTCTCTCCGAGACACGACTGCCCGAAGAACGACAATACCGGCCATTATGATGGCACAACCGCGGAGATGGCTTCGGCAGATATATCAGACCTGGTATTCTAACCGGGGCTCCGACAACAGGGAGTGTAGAAAGGACAACAAAACACTTCGGAAAGCGATCGCATAGCGGCCTAGTGCTCCATTGTGATATAAGACAAACATTGAAAGAAAAAAAAAAGTCCCCGCACCGAGGCGCTTTTGGTGAACATGATCCAACACATGCTCCTCGCATGCTGGGCGCTGCTTTCCACCGTCTTCGCTCATGCTCAACCAGAGAAGAGCGGAGATGCAGAATGTGAGATTTCTTACCAAGATGAAGAGATCTTCAGTGCTCTTGCAGGCACATATTCGCTCATAAATAGTACCAAGTAAGCGCGAAGGGAGATATTGCTCGGCTTGGGATGGAATGGCTGACCAGAACAGCTATCGAAATGGCAAACAGATTTCAAACAAAGGCACTCCATACGGCGAACATCCTGTCGGGCTCATCACCTACAGTGCGTCAGGCTGGATGTCGGCGACCATCACCGCGACCGAGCGGGAATTTCGTCCCAATTTGACGTTTCCTTTTCAGCCAAACGATACCGATGCGGATTGGGCTGTAGTCGGAAAGCACAGTCTTGGGTACGCGGGACCGTATCAAGTCAATCGTGAGCTTCCGTGTCCGAATAGCACGTATGGGCAGCTGTTTCATGGTCCGTTGGCTGTGGCGAGTGTACCGAGTTGGCAGGGGACGCTGCAGAGGAGGAATTACTCTGTGCACAGCACGATTGATGGGAAACTCTTGCGGATTGGATCTGATCGTGGTGGTGGGAATACTGCTGAGTTGTGGTGGAGGAAAGTGGATTGAATTTGGTGGCTTGTAGAAGAATGCAAGCGAGCAGTAGAGTGGGTGCGAAGGCGGGCGTGCACGATACGGTGAGGCTCAGATGTATTAGCCAGCATGACTATCAACAGCAAAGCGAAAGGGTGCAGTGAGCAGCACTCAGCACTGTGCGGACAAGGCTGGGCGGGCACTACTAGTCGCGTCGTGTGTTTTGGTTGTGATTAGGATGCTTGGCAGGAGCTTTGACTGCTATAAAAGCGCACCTCCCCACCTTCGCGCGTGCCAACGTTTCCGTCAGTCCCTCGACATCTTCGCACAACACCACAACAACGCGTGCAGACCATTCATCCAAGCGTAGCCTCAATCCATCCTCCACGCCTCCGTATCTACGAATACACAATGCCTCCAAAGAAAGCGTCCACCGGCACCAAGACCGCCGCCCCAAAGCCTGCTGCCACCCACAGCTCCTACCTGGGTACGTCTTCTGTCGAGTCTCACGTCGCCATGCTGGTCGCGGCCACTTGGGACAGCTTTGGTCGTGTTCGCCAGTCACTGACGCGTATCCCCAACAGACATGATCAAGGAGGCTGTTATCTCGGTACGTTGACGACTCCCGGCGCAAGTTGTTTTGCTCGCGCCTTGTGACCGCCAGATTGCGACGTGACGCCTCTTCCATCACACCACACCACCTACCATCATCAACATGCTCTGAAATCTCTGCTAACGCCTCTTCCCATGCAGCTGAAAGAGAGAAGCGGGTCATCGTAAGTCATATCCACCACCTCGCCGTCCTTGTCGCTACCGGCTTCGGAAAGCGCATTGCGTGGCTCAACTGCGACCAATTGCTGACATTGCATCCTCCACACAGGCGCCAGGCAATCAAGAAATACGTACTTGCCAACAACAACCTTGGTGGCGTCAGCGACAATGCTTTCACTGTCCAATTCAACAAGGCGCTCCAGAAGGGCTCTGATAACGGCACTTTCCTCCGACCAAAGGGTACGTCAATCCAAACGATCGCGACAACGATCCATTCGTGCTGCGATTCGACATTTGATGTTCCCGGAGTCATCAGACTATGGGCATCACTCACATTGTTCAAACATTGCTGTTCTCCCACGATTCCTCTACATCTTGCTGACCTCGCCGCCGCCAACAGGTACCTCCGGCCCGGTAAAGCTCGCTGCCACTAAGACCGCCGACAAGCCAGCCGCAAAGAAGACAGACAAGCCTGTTGCTGCTGCTGCTGCTGCTGCTAATAAGGCACCGGCGGCCAAGAAGACAGCTGCTACTAAGAAGGCACCTGCTGCAAAGAAGACTGTTGCCACGAAGAAGACGACCACAACCAAGAAGGCTCCAGCAGCGAAGAAGGCCGCAACCAAGACAAAGGCCAACACTGGCAAGGCACGAAAGACACCTGCTGCTGTATGTGCTCGTTGCGTACTCTACTTTAATCGGTCACTACTAATGCCTCACAAGGCCCCAGCTGTTGAGGACAAGGCACCTGTTGTCCTCGGCAAGACCAAGTCAGGACGTGTCACCAAGTCCAAGGCACCACAACCGGTGGCTAAGACTACTGCACCAAAGAAGAAGGCCGCTGCCAAGAAGGCAACCCCGAAGAAGAGCGCGACTCCAAAGAAGGCATAAGCTGCTTTCCTCTCCTTAAGGGATGATGTAATTTCTGGCACCGGAGGTGTACGCTGACGCCCGCGTCACCTGTTGCCTGATGAGCTTGAATGCATTTCGCCGCGTGGGCGAATGGTAGCGTCAGTGTCGATGGCGTATGGGCGTGTCGATACGACGGTTTACGGACGTGTGTGTTTGATACCAAAGTGGTTTGCGGCATGTGGTTTGTTTGCTGCACTGGGCCCAGAGTTGTGATTAATCGGTTCTCACTGGATGGCGTTACGGACTTGACGACAAGAGATGTCACTATGCAGCGCTACAGAAGAGTACATAGTTTGACATGAATTTCCTCAACATGATTATGCTTCTGCTCGACCTTGATGGTGTGATCGCTCAACCATTGATGCAGATGCCAATTAGCGCACATCTTCTAGCCGAGTAATTGGCAGCAAGATGCACTGATTGCACGGACACAATGAGGCTTGGTGTAGGACGACGATGGTACAGAGACAGGGGACGAACCAGTCGTGTTGTGATTCTCGGCACACGTTGATGGTGAAGTCGCGCGGCTGCTTGCCGAAATGCGATTGGCTGATCGGATGCGCCCGTACCAATCCTCGTCTCTTTCGCGACGCTCTCCACCGCAAAGCGAATGTTGCCCTGACAAACAGGCCAGGCCGTCCACGTTCACCTACAACTCTCCTCCACTGGCCTTCACTCAAACCTTTCCGCCTTGCATACCATTGTTCGCACCGTACAGTACTCCCTGGCCCGGTCGAGCTCCCAAGCCGGATCTCATCTCGTGGCTGGGCACATACGCAGCCTCCGCGAAAGCTATTCTTGGTATTCTTGCCGAGCAGCCACGACTGTGAAGACCATACAGCAGGCGCCGCCAGCCGACAGCGAACTGGCGACCAATCTGGCTTCACGATCCCGCGACGGGCATGAGTCGGCCGCTCAACCACCACCAGCATCTCCGCTGAGCAGGAAAAGCAGCGAGCTCAATGCCGGCCACATATTCATGGTCCGTAGTACACTTGCAAGAGACATGCCAGCCGCCTTTCCCGGCGGAGATGGAACTACGGCAACTACAAATACCTCCACGGCAGCATATACGAGATCGCTATCTACCGAGCCGAGAAGAGACTCCGAGCAAGCTACACCAGCGGTAGACGCTGGACCGGGCGGTTGGCCGCTCACTCCTGCTGCCAACGGCATTCTATCCAATGGCAGTATCAAGGAGGGGTATGGTGGGAAAGATGGTAGCGTTCTCAGCGTGCCGAATGGCACTGCCGGAAGTGATCGCGCACCTTCGGCGAAGAGCGTGGCCCTGAGCATGAAATCGCGGCGTAGCGCAAGCAATCTTAGTGCTACCAATCTGTCAGATGGTGGTGAGAGAAGGTCTGGAGAAGCAGTAAAGGAAGCCACAACACGACCCGGTGCTGCAGAGGAGGGCTATTTCACGGCTCTGCCTAACGGGAAGCCTGGAGGCCCATCCAGGAGTCCTCTGAGTAAGCCGGTGGGCATGACCAATGGCGAGCCTGCACATGCTACACCTGCTCGCAGTGTGAGCCATGGTCAGATTCCAATGACTCCAGCCTCTGCACTGCCTCCGTTAGTGGAAAGCTCACCGCAGACTGGTACTGATGGTCTTCTGAAGCCTCCTGGCCTTGGCTCTCAAAAGCAGCAACGCCATCGAGCATCCTCTCCGCCCGCCTTCGATCCGGCTGGAGGCTTGACTCCTGTTACCTCCCGACCAGACCGTCTAACCCATCGTCACACACTGGAAGTGCCAAAAGTGCAAGCCCGAACCTCGAAAGATGGTGGCGATCCTACCAATACTGATGGCCTCGTGTCGGCGACTGGACGCTTTTCGCCAAATACTCCCACGCGAAGACGAGGTTCCTTACAGCTCGTGAGGAGACAAACACGCTCCATCCACTCTGACATGCATCTTGAAGAAATACCGCAGGATGAAGATGCAGCAAGATGGGCGGAACACATTAGGAACAAACGAGCGTCTAAGAAACAGCGAGCCGACACGGACGACGACAGAGTCGTTGTGGGCACGAAGGTGGACCAGAATCACGTAAACTTCGTCACAGCCTACAACATGCTTACTGGGATTCGCTGCTGCGTTAGCAGAATCAACGCAAAGCTAGATCGAGATCTCACGGACGCAGATTTTGAAGCGAGACACAAGCACAGTTTCGACATCAGCGGCAGTGAGCTCACGCCGAGCTCCAAGTACGACTTCAAATTCAAGGACTACGCGCCTTGGGTGTTCCGGAAGCTGCGCGCCAACTTCAAGATCGACCCGGCAGACTATCTCATGTCACTGACTTCTAAGTACATCCTTTCGGAGCTCGGATCGCCTGGGAAAAGCGGCTCATTCTTCTACTTCTCACGAGATTACAAGTACATCATAAAGACGATCCATCACGGCGAACACAAATTCCTCAGGAAGATCTTGAAGGATTACTATCAACATGTCACCGAGAACCCCAACACTCTCCTCTCACAATTCTATGGACTGCATCGCGTAAAGATACCCTATGGGCGTAAAATACACTTTGTGGTAATGAACAACTTGTTCCCTCCGCACCGCGACATCCATCGAACATTCGATCTGAAGGGCAGCACAATCGGACGAGACTATCGAGAAGAGGACTTGGAGAAGAATCCTCGCGCCACATTGAAGGATCTCAACTGGCTACGGCGCAATTTGCATCTGGAATTCGGTCCCACAAAGAAGGAGGCTTTTGTCAATCAGATGCAGAAAGACGTAGCCTTACTGCGCAGGCTCAAGATAATGGACTACTCCCTCCTGGTTGGTATCCACGATCTCGAGCGAGGCAACGAAGAGAACTTGCGCGACAAGACCTTGCGAGTCTTTCAACCTGGAGGCGGCAACGAGGAGCAGTCGAATAACCAACAATTGACCCGAACCCCAAGCAAGATGGAGAATGCAAAGCGTGTCAAGGAAATGAGAGACATGGTCAAGAAGGAGCGGCCGGTCCCGATCAGCCAGACGCTTGACAAGCTGCCCGCAGAGGCACACCGGAGCACCTTCTACTTTTACGCCGACGACGGTGGATTCAGAGCAACACATGAGGACGACATGCCCGGTGAAGAGATATACTACCTGGGGATAATAGACTGCCTCACCAGAGTAAGCATTGCAACGTGAGAAGAATGACGAATGTTTACTGACGTCCTAATAGTACAACTTGGTAAAGCGAGTCGAGCACTTCTGGAAAGGTATGGGCGGTCACGAGGCGCAGATCTCGCCTATTCCTCCCGAACGATACGGCGATCGCTTCGTCAAGTTCATCTCTGGCGTCACCATGTCTCGAGAGCGCGCCGAAAAGGAACGCCTGTCCACCGCCTTAGCAGCCGATGCTGGCGTTGAAATACCGCCGGGTATCGAGGGCACTGTCAACGACCCGCGTCTCGGCGGTATCAACATCCACCGCGACAGGATCAATCCCCCAGGCACAGAGAATGTCATACACGCCGCTGAGCACATGGCTGAGAAGAGCAGACGAAAAGGATCACGCGAAGAAGAGATACCAGAGCGGTCGATCACGACGGTTAGGAGCCCGGGTGGTGAACATACCGAATCTGCAACGCTACCTGTCATTGGTGAGGCTGCCGAAAGCAACAGCAATGCAGGATCCCGAACACCGTCTCGAATGACACCAGAATCGAGTCGAGAGGAGATGAGGAATGGCCCAACTGTTCTCGGAAACGCTGAAATGACTTCGGAATCCATTGGCGAGGTGCCTCCACCAACGCCGCCCAAGATGGATGGTAGTACAGTTCGACGGAGCCTGGAGGAGCGCCTGAACTGGGGTGGACAACCGCCTCCAACACCGCCCAAGGACAAGGCATTGCCGCTTCTTCCTCAAGCAAGCACACAATTGTCTGCGAGCCCGATGAGCATCAGCCCAGGAAGCAGAGAAGACGAGTGTCTTGGTCTCGCCATCAAGAGGAGCTAGGAAGTCCTCTCACACAAGTACCTGGACGACGCTGTTCCCCAACCCACTGAATCATCGACTCTCAAGCTTTTATGTGATCGACTTATCGACTCGGCGATAGTGGCTTCTTGATGCCACCTGATCTGTTTGAGACAGCGTCCTCGACACGATGTCGTTGTCTTGTTTCCTTTGTACGAGCGACCGATTGGATGTGGATTTCTTGTGCATTGCGCCTTCGATGCGAATCACGTGTGCATTGCGCCTTCGAGCGCCAAATACTCCTTGCACTAACGGAGTCTGGAACGGCCGTCATGGTATTCACGCGCTCTGGCCATTTTCGACGAGCCATGAAGCGTATGCGTTGTCTTTTTGTGTCACTTATTGCTAGCGAGCACTATACCAAGGCCGGACAGCATGTTTCGTTATGTTCCAGGTGGAAAGCGAGGCGGAGAAAGGATCAGTGGGAGCATGGTCGAGAAGATGTAAATCTAGACAGAACGTCTGACTATCACGACGGCAAAGGAAAGTTGCTCCGCTTCGAAGGTTTTCACATGGCCAAAGTTTGTTGTTAAGGCCTTGCTGGGTGGTTGGCAGTCGCCCTGCCTGCTAAAGTTTACTGACGATGCTGGGATAGTCGAATAGCAACTTCAGAGGCATGTGTTGACGCCATTTTCCCGACCAGACATGACTGTCTCCGTCGTATCCATTGCTGGCCCGTACGAGCATGAACTCCCAAGGGAAGTGTCAATGATTACTACAGTACCACGCGCATCGCGAGCAACGCAGAGTAGGCGATTTCGACCGGAAGTTCCTGGGGCTGATAACTCACAGATGTCCAGCCACCGTGCTTCAGATATGGTCTAGGTACGCGTTATGTTGCGCAGCGCGGAAGCGCGTGACTCGATATTCGTGGAGCTCCAGTCTCCAGAGGTCTCCAGATGGCTTCCGAAACGCCATCACTCTCGGGCTCGTTGCCAAGTTGAGAATGACATCTTCCTTGCAAGGGGAAGAAAGACTAGGTTTTCCCAGGGTGCTGGACCGCACCTCCCATACATCCCTGGCACACCGCCAAGTCACGAACATGGACTGAACTGTATTCCAGATGACTCGTCGCCTGCACACTGATTACTCAGGCGTCATCCAGCCTCAGCATGCAGGGAGCATTACTTATAACACCACTTCCCTATGGAATACATCGTCTTCGGCCGCATCCAAGCTCAGCTTACCGATGTGTCGAGCAATGGTACGCATAGCATAGACCAGGGCTCCCTGCCAGATAAGCCAACTTGAGACAACGCAGGAACAAATAGGCTTGCCACCAAGCTCCAACAGCATCTGATAACTCTCATCGTCACCAACCTCACCTCCCCAAATGCCTACACCCCAATCATCCACAGAAGATGTACATCACCGTCTTCGAAGAAACCATCCCCGCCTCAAGAAACGTAATCGCAGGAGCATACTACACAAAACTCCGCCCCATCCTCCAAGACCATTCGGGCTTCATTTCAGAAAACGGCTACACTTCCCCATCCGACGAAAAAACCCATTTGACCCTCGCCAAATTCACATCCCAAGAATCCGCTCAGTTCTGGAGAACCCATCCCGATCACCTCCGCATCCAACACAAATCGCGTCAAGGCCTTTTGGAGAATTTCCGTCTCCGCTCCGGCCCCGTCGTCCAGCCTTCAGAATACTACACCGCCGACGACGACAACCCCTCCGCCTCCTCCTCCTCCTCCTCCTCCTCCTGCCTCACAACCTCCAAGCGCGGAAGATACCTCATCGTCTACGAAGAACTCATCTCCGTGCGCGAACAACCGGGTCTGCGAAGCCATATCGAGACCGCCCTCCTCGTGGCCGCCAGTGGCATTTTCGACGAAGCTTTTGATATCACGCCTTATGCGAATGATCAGACCGTCGTGTGGTTGATTAGTTTCGCTACCAAAAAGGCCGCCGTCAAGTGTAGAGATTCTCAAGCTTTGGCGAATGTGCAGAAGGGCGCCGAGGACATGACGCATTTGGTGCGTGTGGAGAGGGAGTATGGGAGGTTTGATCGGGTGGAGGCGCCTAGGGATGCGGATGGGTTGCAGAGGAGGGAGAACGAGAGTCCCTAAGAAAGGGGAGGGAGGGGGGGGCGGTTCGAACGAATTTTCTTTTCCTTTATATCTTTGTATTTATTTACCTATATATATATATATATATATATATATATATATATATATATTTCTCCCTTCCTCTTTATAACTCCTAATAAAAAAATTCTATAATCTGTTAGAATATATAGTCTAGTTAGTTACCTAGTAGGGGATGCCAAGCAGATTGGATTACATGATGATAATCATGTGACTAATCCAAGCTAACACCTTTTAGGTTAAACTCCAACCTATAGTGAATAATAACACACTTACTATCCCTACTTTAGCCCCTACTATTCCTTGTAGCTTCTATTATAGTTTATGATCCATTTATACCTATCGGCCCTCCTTAGCTCGACAGGTTATGAGCCCGGGTTTATAACTATAAGGAAGAAAGACTAAAGCAGTATAGGTTACCCCTAGACCTATAAGTCTAGTCCTAGAAGGAAGAGGCAAAATAGGAGAGGGAGACTCGAGGTAGACCTATACACATTGTACAAAGAAGCCCTATGCATATAAGCTATGAAAGAACCTAGTAAGGTACACTTGGAAGTATAAAGGGAATAGATAAGCCTAAGTCTTAAGCACCTTTAGATAAGCCTTAGACTTAGCACTTAGTACTGTTAATACCCTAACTTGTTAGTATATAGTTAGGAAGAACTTAAGGAAGTTATTAGCCTTATAGAGCCGGAATCTATTCCAAGTTTTTAGTAACCTTCCAAAACTAAGCCAAGTTGTTAGTAACCTTCAAACTATTATAGGCCTAGTAGAGCTAGGGATCTGCTAACTAAGGAAGATAGCTATCTAGAAACTATTATTTTTAGATTAAAGAAAGAGCTTGTTTCTAGAGTTTGTTTAGGTTTAATTTATAGAAGAAACTATGGATTAAGAAGGTAGAATTGGCAAGAGAAGGGCTATACTAATCTTAATAAGGGAGAATCATGAATCATGGTTCAAGATTATTAGGATGTACCTAATAAAGCTAAAGGTTGAATAGGTACTAGATGAAGTAGTCCTTAACACCCTAGCATCGATACTATCTAAGCATGTCTTAACAACATTATTAGAATCTTTAGATTAGTTAATTAGAAGAGCAAGCTATAAGGTTTATAATGCAATAGCATTGTATAAAATGTTCATCTACATTTTAGAAGATAACTAGGACGAATATTAAGAGCTTGAACATACAAAGCATTTATAGGACTAGGCAAAAGGGAAATATAAGAGGAAACTATAGGTAATAGGGAGAAGTTTACTCTAGTAGTATACCAATTTTAGTATAGAAAAGGGTTAGACAATTAATAAAGTATAGCAGAGCTTAAGTAGTATAGCTAGGAAGGTAGTATCCATCTCTCCCTAGTTTAAGGATATTAAGACTAAGGAGAGGAAGATTTAGTAGTTACTAGTAGCCCTTCTAGAATCATTTAGCACTGTTAGGGATAGGATTAACCTAAGGCAGGACTTTAGCCTATAGGACATCCTTAGAATCCTAAGAGAAAAGCAAGAGTAGATAACAAGCTAGGAGATAGCTATGTTTACTAAGAAAAGGAATTAGGTAGGAGCAAGTAGAGACTCATTATACTTCCTATATAGAGGGAAGCATTAGATTAAAGAATGCCCTAGCCTAGACAAGGCAAAAGTAGCTATCTAGCTAAGACAAAGCTATAGGATAGTAAAGAAACAATCCCTATCTAGAGCTAGGAGGGGATCTTTACTAGACAAAGAACAACTTAAAGAGATGGTAAAGAAACTAAGCCTAAAGATACAATCCCTAAAGAAGAAGACTAGGAAACCATCTTCTAAGAAGGCCTATGTAGTACAAGATATAGAGGCATCCTCTAAATCATCTCCCCCCTCTAAGGAAGAAGATGTTAATAAGGTAGCTTATTTAACTATT
>LFZO01000317.1:0-52086 GCA_001578225.1 Pseudocercospora musae | reverse complement strand
ATCGGTTAGTAGAATAAGACTAGTCGACCGGAACAATATCGTATCGAATAGGTAGTACGCTACCGTACGGTACTAGTAGGGTTTTAGAGGGACCCCTAAACCCGAAGCGAGTCCTAGAAAGTAATCGACTATCTAGGTCCTAAGCCTTAATAGTTTCTAGGGTTTGTAGCTTTTCGGGGTTAAGGCGATGCCCTTATCTAGGAGGTTGCTCTTAGTTGTCGCTTCTATCGAGACCTCCTAAGACACTTTTCGTAACTAGCGCCGTAGGTCGTTTGTCGCCTCCTACTTGTACGTAGTTATCTATACCTAAGGACTACTATTAACCTAACCGCCTAATACGATCGAGAAGAGATAGCCCTACCTTTAGCTCTATTAATGAGTAGAACCTAAACCTATACAAACCTAAGGACTAGGTAGCATAGGAAGGGACTATAGGTAGCATAACCTATCGGGCTATAGGTAGCCATGCTAGGCGGACTAACTATCGTAATAGTCATAGAGGCAGTTAGTAGTAATTAGAGCTCTATAGTAGAGGCATATAAAACGTAGTAAGCGATATGTACTAAACGAAGGTTAATGATATCTCCCCCTAGTAGGAAGAGGGCTATATGTACTAGTCGAGGCCCCTGTCTAACTAGGTAGACAAGTGTGTCCTAGTTACTAGACAATAATAGTAACTAAGCTAATTAGTATCTAGATACTCTAGGCTAATATAGTTAGTATTATTCTTTATTGCATTTAGAATAGTACTACTAACATGTCTAAGTCTTTAGTGAATTCTGTTAGTATTAGCCTTTAGTTTGCTAACTATAGGTACTATTAGTAGGTTATACTTAATAAACTTCTTCCCTCCTACCTTTATAGGGGCTAGTAGAATGATTAATGTATTCTTCAAGATAGGAACCTTGCTCCTTATTCTTGTTTTACTAATAACCTTACTATCTAAATTTCTAATAGTTTTGCTAGGTCTATAGAAGTAATAACTAAGTTCCTTATAAACATTATCTATACAAATTAGATTAATATTAGATTTAGGTAAATAAAGGGCATTTTTGTAGAGCATGTCTATCTTCTTTCCCTTATAATCTAGCTAAATTAGGACATCTCTAATTACTATTAGCCTTTAGGAGCTAACTGCTTAGGAGAATTTTATAGGCTCTAGGAGCCTCCTAAGATTCCTAAACTAGGACTTGTTATTAAACATTATGTATAAGGTGCCTATATCCTATAGAAGTATTTTCTTAATAAGTAGAGTCTTAGTTAAGGCTATAATACTAGTAGTACTTTAGGGGTTAGCTATAAAAGTAGTACTTAAATAGTAACTCCTACTTTCCTAACCTTTATTATTATTACTATCTTCCTTATCATTATCCTTACTAGTAGCTATAGAAGCCTTCTTTTTTAGCTTCCTATCCTTCTTAGGCTTCTTGCCCTTCTTAGACTTCTTACTATCTTGCTTAGTATCCTTGTCCTAATATTCCTTCTTCCTTTTAGGATACTACTTCTAATATTAGGCATTAGTATGCCTTACTTTCTTATAGATTTAATACTTATTATTATTATTAAGTATCTTATGATTAGCTAGAGTAGATGCTAATCTTCCTTAATTTAGTAGATCAATGTTTAATAGTAGCTTCTCTTTTCTAAGAGATATAATTATTCCCTATAAAGTTTGGTTAGCCTTCTTAGGCTTATTATTATGCTTCTAGCTTCTAAGCTATTCATAACCTTAAAGGCTATTAATAAACAGTATTCTAATAACTAGGTTAGGAATCTTAATATCCTCTACCTTTATATTAGTCTAAAGACAAAACTATTTAGTAGCTATTTAGTGCTTAAGGACCTATACTTAGAAGTCTTTATAGTACTTTATGTTAGAAATAGACTCTCTCTACCTAGTTGTCTCTTAGTGTTGTCTAGGCTAGCTAGCCTAATTAGGCCTAGCTTAGGGACAATTCTCCTTTATCTTTGTATTTATAGTCTTAGATAGACCTTCATCCTTTTTATCTACTTCGAATTAGGTCCCTTAGTATACCTACTCTCCTCCGCCTACGCAACAATGTTTAATAGGTTATGAGCCCGGGTAAGCTATTATAAGCCTATAGGCTTAAAGGTAAAGGAAAACTAGAGGGAAGTAGCTACAAGTTTAGTACTTAGTCTATAACACTTAAGAGACCGAATAGTATAGAGAGACCCTATAGTTTAGGGCTAGACACTTTGTAAGAAAGAGCTAGTAGGCAATAGCCTAATCTATAGCTATATAATCTAGGACAGAACTAGTTTAGGAGACTAGGATAGGAGCCTACGGCAATTTGAGACAAAGATAGGTATATAAGAGATGGATTGTACCTCTTGTATTAGGTATAAAGGAAAATGTATACCTATATAAAGATAGGGAACAACCCTTCCTATTAGAGATGTAAGACCTACGTATTAGACACTCTAATAGGCTATCTACTAAATAGATTGAAACTAGCGGAGTAAATCTCTACTAAGTAGGAGTAGCTTAACCTATAGCTACAATGTAGAAGAGGAAAGAATTTAGAAAGTAGATAGGCTATTAAGGGGAGTTCTAAGAAGAGGAATGGTTACAATAAGGGCTAGGAAGACTTTAGGGTCTTCTTAGTATACTAAACTACTATTAGCTAATAATACTTTAGAGACTAAGCTTATAAGCTTTAAGATAACTACTTAGAAGGCTAACTACCTTTCATAGGAACTAGTTAGAACTAGTTAAGGTGTCCTATATAAGATTAAAGTAGGACTAGTTAATACTAGATAGCCTATGCCTAAATACTGTTTTAGAGAATACTATAAGCCTCTAATGCATCTTAACTAGGCTATAGGAGTCATGACCCTACTATGTTTAAGGGAGATTGCTTATAGAGCCTATAGTAGAAGGGTACTAAAGTAGTATACTTCTTTATTTACCCTTAACTAAGCAAATAACGCACTTCTCGATAACTATCTATACCTTATATATAGACAGTAGTAGAGTGTATCTACTAGAGGATTCTGACCTAAGGAAAAAAGGCCTAAGTAGCTACTAAAACCCATTTTTGTTTAGATTCTTTTCTTAGCTTAGTAAAGCTATACACTCATTTCGGGCTTAGTAAGCCTACAAATTCTTTTCTAGCTAGCTTATGTTACAATAGACAATAACAACTAAGCTAGCATACTATAAGATATAGATACTTAAGACAAAACATCTAGATTGCTAAAGAGACCTTGCCCTATCCTAACTAAGGACAACTTAGAGTAATGGTTTAGAAGGATAGAAATTTTCTTAAGAGGAGAAGACTTATTTCATACTATTCTAGAGAATAGTAACTAACCTATTACTACTAAATCCTAATACAAGACTATCTAGTAGATATCCCTATACTTAGGAGAAGATAATAAAGAGCTAGTTTTAGACACAACCTCTATAAAAGTAGTCTAGGAAGAGCTAAAGAAGAAGTATATAGATAATAAGGTATTAGGAAGAAAGATGTTAAAGCAATACTTTAACTATCAAATAATAGATAGGATAATTAATATAGCATAGTCGTACCTACTTGCATTAGGTAGAAGAATCAAGACTACTTAGCTAAAGCTAGCTATAGCTCTTAAACTAGAAGCTAGGATTCAAGTTCTTCTTTCTAGATTGCCTAACCAATATTTATCTATTAGAGATGCTATTAATAGCTAACCATTACTATTACCTAATAGTATCCTTTCAATTCTTTAGGAAAAGGAGGTAGATATGCTAAAGCTACTAAATACACATTAGGCACTCGTAGCAAGGGCTATAGCCTTAAGGGACTAGAAGAAACCCTAGAGGTTTACTACTTATAAGTAGGAGAGGGGTTTGTACAAACTATATAGTTAGGATAATTATATAATAATCTACTGTCTATACCTAGAAATGGTAAGACAAATGATTTAGGTAATTGCAAACAATAAGCTTATAGATAATAAGAAGTTGTTAGTAATGGTTACATATAATAAGGAGGGCTCTAAAGAGGAAGTAGACTAATCTAACTAGACTAAGAGTTAAGGGGAGTGTTAGAAATAGACTCTCTCTACTTAGTTATCTCTTAGTATTGTCTAGGCTAGCTAGCCTAATTAGGCCTAGCTTAGGGGCAATTCTCCTTTATCTTTGTGTTTATAGTCTTAGATAGACCTTTATCCTTTTTATCTACTTCGAATTAGGTCCCTTGGTATGCCTACTCTCCTCCGCCTACGTAACAATGTTTAACACTTTAGGATGCTTTCTATAGTTTAATTCTATAGCTTGATTGAACTAATACTTTTTAGTATATTATAGACGTTAACTATAACAATTAGCTTAAAGGTTATTACAACGGTCTAATAGTATTCGTATACTATTTTCTAGGTATTACCAAAGTTAGGTCTTAGGTTATCTACTATCCTTTTTGATAGGATGCCTTTTGCTTAGTAATCTCCCTCTATAAATTCCTTTAGTACTAGCTTATATTTAGTTTTAGCTAAGACTAGTACCTATAGAGTGTCGTTTACAACTATTATAGTATCTTAATAGTCTTCTCTAGTTAGCATAACCTCTAGGTTACACTATTCTAGATTGTAAAAGATATATCTAAGGACTTTTTCCTTAATAAGCTCCCTTTCTAGGATAGTTTTCTAAGTATAAAAGTTAGTACCCTTCTTAAGGATCTTATTGTTAGATTTGTCCTTATACGCTATTTTGTTGTTTAGCTAGATCTTTCTACTTAGATCTTCTAATTATACTTGTTTAGGCTAGTGCTATAGGGTAGACTAATCTTAGTTATTAACTCTAGTAGTTCTACTTAATCTATAGTTACCCTTCTTAATAATAACAATTCTTAGTCTATTCTCTTAGATAGGATAAGCTTAGAGCGTCGGGCTTATAACCTATTATAAATTAATAGTATAGACCGAGATATTCGTAAATTGCCTACTAAATTACATAAACTATAGAAGGTAGCTAACTAGTTAACCTTTATATGTCCTTATTAGTGACCCTGAGTTAGTATATAATAGACTAAATAAGTCTATAACAGTAGCCCTGAATTAGTGCCCTTAAAAGCTACCTATTATTGTTCCTCCCCTGTCACCTTGGCATGCTGACTAATATACAACAGATCTGAAGATCTCAATCGTTTGAGTCACTCCCTCTGATTAACAGCTTCAAAGTCAACAAGCAGTGGAATTAGATTATTCGTGCAGTAGAACGTATTGCGATTCACGACGTTAAAGAAAGCTGCACCTGCGTCTGATGTGCTGATATCAATGAAAGCCTGGGCTGGGCGACAGTATCGACTGGCAGCCAACATTTTCTCTCAACAAGCGTTGGCAGAACTCGGATGTGGCTCGAAAAGATCTTTGGTCGGTTAAGAGCCATCGTCACGATTAGTAGCAACTTTCGAGCCCCAGCCTTGGCTGACACAAAGCTCCTACAAATTGGGACCTCGCAACTCGATACTGAGATACGGTAGGACTCGCTCTGGTACTCGAAGCCAGTCCCGTTCCTTATCGTTGCTAGAAGGTAGCTATGAGATGCCTTGTGGCCAATGGAAGCTGAGCATTGTAGAGGTAGATCTTTCGCCGCGAGTGAATAGCTCGAAACTTACAGCAGATACTATGATTGTAGTAGAGCGGAAGTGTTAGATATTCAACAAGACCAAAGTGTTGTGAATAAGTGTACAACGAAGCGCTGTGAGTCTGGAAGATTGGTTTTGGTAGTCCAGTAGAACCACTCGAGTGAATGATTGATATCTGATTCTTAGTCTCTCGCTTCGGATCAAGGATAGCTGGTGCTAGCCTTGCAGTCCTTGTGCTAAGAGTCGATGCATCGATAATGTGTGCGGTCTTGAGACCTGGTAAGGCCGCGGTTATTGTCGTGGCTGCAGTCTGGAAGCAGGAGCTGTAGAGCAATACAGTAGCTCGTGTCGTGCACAACAGGCTCTCGTATGCTTCGTCTGGTATCCTTGTTGTGAAAGAAGTAGCGCAGTGCCACCCAATCGAGTCACTGCTAGCTAGCATGGAAACAAGGTAGCCCAAATCTGAATGCCCGAGTATACCAAGTACTTGGACCGGATCATCTGAAGATTTTCGCAGCGGCATGGTTGCTGAGTACATACAAGCAGCTTGTTCAACCAGCTCATCTCATTGTCTCGGCGTGCAGTCAATATAGGTGGTCCCAGAATCCGGGTAAGATACGATTAGTTCACTGCAGCCTTGCTGTACAGAACGAAGCTTAATCAATTCGTCCACGGTACATGCTTCCCTTGGCTCCAGTTCAAGTTCGTCCTCAGACACCCGGACGTCCTGCACAGTTTTTGCCTTCAGGCTAGGTGGATCGGTCGGCACCGACTGCAGTACTGTCGCTGCCATATTGGTTTCTGTCATTGATGATGATGCGGACATCGGAAGAGGTCCATATGTGAGCGCAAAGTACGATTGCTGTTTGCAGTAGGTGTGTCCATTTCCGCAGATGCTGGCCAAGATACCATAGTTGGAGATCGTCGCGTTGTGAGGCAGAGACAAGGTGGCGGACGGCAGCGGTGGGCATGGAACAGTGCCTAGTCATCTTGTTCCGCGCTTCTCCGCAGAGAGTCGTTCGGTGGAATCACTGATGGATCTTGGTGATTGTGCTCTGCTTCATCTCCGGACAGTGAGCCTTTCTTTGGCCATCGGAAATGTGCTGCAATAGCATATGGTAGAGACTCACATCGAGATGGACATCGAGACTTGAATGTGCTTCAGGTGATACTCGCGTGCTGTTGCACGTCCTCACTGGTGTTCCGCCCTTTGCAGCAACAGCCCTCTTCCAAGCTCTGTTGCTGGTATGATGACAGTCCATAATAAGGATTTGACCATTTTCCACAGATCTACGAAGCTCGGGGCTGCAACAGCCAACACGATCTGAAAACGTGACTCGACCCATAGTATCGTGGGTCTCTTCCAAGCTGAAGACATCAGTCGCTGGCAGAATTCGAGCCTACAATGAAGAGATCGTCTGCCACAAGATGCTGATGCTCAATGCTGCGATACTTCACGCCACTTCAGAATGTGACTCGCTCCTTGCCATAGCGGGATACTTTTGAGCTGGATAGAGCAGCGGCTACCTTAGTGGGGGCCGATTCTAGAAAGACTGTCGTCTCCTCTGGTACCAAGTCTCAGGACGCGACACCATAAGACTTAGCGCAGCTCCTGGATCCAGCAGGTGCCACGAAGGTTGAGAACGGCGATTAGCAGCATCGTGCTGCCGCCAGGCTAGAATCGGGGAGTCAGTTTCCGCACTTCTCCTTCCCACACGGACAAGGCCATAGCGATCCAAAGAGACCTCCATTCTTAATGATTGCCATCATATCTGGGAGCTTCAGCGAGCAGCATCGTGCTGGAGCGAAGCCGGAGTCACAGAGAGTCGGTGTCCGCAATTCTCAATCCAATACTCACAAAGGCACGGCCCCGAGCCAGCAAGCCTTCTCTTTGAGTTCTTCTCGTCAAAGGCGAGAAAAGGCAGAGACTATCTCGAGTGCCCTTCTCTTCGTACCACAGTCTGAATATCCTTCTCCTTCCGCATTGCTAACCTTCATGCAAATTCGTGAGTCAAGGTCTTGATGTAGTTGTCTAGCTATAGCTGAATGGGAGAGTCGACTGCGTGGCTTAGCATGTAGAAGAGGCTCAGCATTCTGAGCTCGCTCAGGATTTAGAGCTCGCTTGTTGGGTTTGTGTAATCGTGATGCTTCGTCTGCGTGACTGCATGGATCGGTAGGTAGAGGAGGCTCAGGATTTTGACCTCACTCAGGATTTGGAACTCGCTCAGGATTTTGATCTCGCAAAAACGGGTAAGGAGATTCTATAGGCATTCAGAAACATCAGCTTTCGGTGAACTCAGCCTAATTCTCACAAAGGTACACACCGAGGCGAAGGACTTCCTCTTCTCACTGCTTGCCATCGAGAGCGAGAAAGGCAGCGGCGAGCATTGTGCTAGGGCGAGGCCGGAGTGACAGAGGGAATTCCTCTCTTAATACTCGTAACGATGCGAATCAATACCAAGACCCTCTCTTTCCAAACATGGTTACTGGAATGTAGCGAAAATGAGGCTATGAGCCGCGAGGGGAGAGTCTAGCTGAGCTATACCAGATCTCGCAATCCTTCTCCCGTCTGATCTTAACCAAAGCAAGCGCAAAGAAGCTCTAGCAATCCGCGGCGTCTTGGGGCGCTCCTGATTGCCAGCAGCCGCGGGAGCGGCTGTGGGGGCCCACGGGTATCGCGCGAGATCAGCCAGCTCAGTGGCCCTATCTGGGCGCTGTATCGTCATCATTTCGAATTAGTTTGGCAGGGTATCTAAGCAAGGACTATGTCAGCATCGCGTGCCAAGACTTTTCGGCTGAATTGGGAAGGAGTGGGTCTTTCACAGGCAATCTCTCAAAGCAGTAGAAACATCTACATGCTCAGTAGCAATAGTATTGTACCTTCTCGTGTTGAGTCTGGTGTGCTAATCGATGGAACTTTCTGCGCATCGTGCTGCTAAGGCCGTTGCTAACGTAGTGGTTGCAAAGCCGGCGAACGAGGCGGTGGCAAGCTGCTGCTCCTAGGGAGCTCTTTCAGGTCGACAAACTCGAAATCAAAGATGAGATACTCTGTTTTATAGAGGCGGCGATGGTAATCTCTGAGATGGTGCTTGGGGCGGTGCTGAAGGACGGATGAGTGGCGTGTGGAATGGCGTTGACTGCAGCGATACATACGGATCATGCGTGAGATGGTTCTGCAGTCGTAGCTAGAAGTCTTCCTGTGCTTTCCGAAGTCTCTGGGTGACGTTGCGTCGGCGGTGGCGGCGGGTCCTGGCTAGCTGTTGCGCATGTCAATCAGCATCAACACCACTTTCCAGCAGTCGACGACAATGACTTACATAAGATGGGCGAGATGCTTCTGGAGTTGTAGCCAGATTCCTTCGTGTGCCTTGGGGAGTCTTCCGGATCTTGTAGTGTCGGCGCCGGTCTCGTACAGGCAGATCTCTGCTCCTTAGGCACCTCCAGCCGGCAGTGTAACGGTTCAAGTTCACAATAGAAGAAAAGGCCGTTGTGATCCCTCAGCACGGCTCTTGGCGGCAAAAAGTACCACAAGGCCCCTTATTCCCCTGTTTTGAGGGTTATGCCCTTTGGCAACAATCGACTGACACCTTCACAGACCTGCCGAAGCAGGTTCGCTCAAGAATGTTCCTCTTTCAGAATTGGTCTGCATTGCACAGCGTGGCTTTCAACTTCTGTTGTTACCTCTTGAGGCGGCAATCGGCGCAATTTTCGCTGACTCCCATCATACTTTTTTCATCATGTCGTTGCCACTGGCAGCTCCTTGGAGAAGAAGCTCATCGCCATCGTCGTTGTCACCGTAGTGCCGTCTCTGTACGTTAATACCTTTAGTGCCTCGTAGTCGCGTCCTGCGTTGTGCTTTGTTGTTGTTCGTGACAGTGACCTACCTTGATCCCTCGTCTCTCGCCGCATCGCTGCTCGTAGGACCTGCGCCATCATCCGCTGCTCCACTCCCTCAGTGACGACAGTACTCAACGGCCCTCCGTATTCATCGTCATTCAGTGCGCGAATAAGACTATACCAGACCACTGAACCTCTTCCATCGCGGCCTGACCAATTCGATACTGCTTCGACTTTGCGCCATCGACCGCTGCTACACTCACTCAGCCACGACGGCGTTTAGCAGTGCTTCATACTCATCGTCCATCAGTGCGCGTACAAGACTCTGCCAGACCTTCGAAATCTTCCATCGCGACACTGCTTCGCCTTTGCGCCACTCGATCTCCTACCACGCAAATACACCACCAGCTGAACGCGGCGATCGAGCACCTCGCAGTCATGGATGCCCTCTTCCTATTCCTCGTCATCTTGGAGTACTACATGCTCCACACCATCATCGTCGCCGTCCTTCGCGGCGTCTACAATAACTTCATCAACCTCAACCAGCAGATGCAGTAGCTGGCAGCGGTGGCAAGCACCAGCGCGACTTTGACGACGTGGGCGGCGACAGTAGCATGGTCTCCCAAAACAGAGACACTCCCCCGAATATGCCGGCCGAGAGGAGCAGCAACAATAGCAACATCATCACTCGCGGCAGAACATCATCTTCAAGCGCCACCACCATCTTTCTTCTCCCCCTCCAGAGCATCACAATCGACACGACCGCAGCCAAAAAGCAGCATTGCAAGGTTGCTTACGGCGAGTTTGCTTCCGCGGCGTGACGAGTGCTGCGCTCGCCTTTCGAGTTTGAGCATTACCTCTACAAATAGCAGACTTGGAGCGACATGCTTTGGAAGGCGTGGCAAGAGCATTGTGAGCGGCGAGAGATGCGCTGGTAGAGCTTCACTTGGGGGAAAGCATCTCCAACATGCCTCATCAGCCAAGGAGGTCAGTTGGAAACCCTGGTACTTCGCAGCATGGGCCTTTCTCGAAGCGCCGGTTCGTACGGCAATGACTTTAGGCAGAAAATTGACATGGAAAGTTCGCCCTTACTCAGTAAGGCTTGCCCACCCCAGTCGTACTTCCTCTAGCTCACGCCAGACTTGGTAGCGATGCTGCTCACTCCAATGCTCTTCCAAGATGAAGCGAGAAAGAAGGGAAAGCTTCCAGGGCGATGCTTGATGCTTCGGTTTGCATCCATTGTTGCCGCAGCCAAGTCCAATTTTGGAGTCGTATGGGACATATTTTCCACATAAATGAATGTTTGCCATCAATCTGGAAGCTCTTGGACCTAGAGTATACACCCAATGCAGACTTTCTTTGGAAGCTCTGGTTGCTTGTCGCCCGTTTCTCATGGCATCGGCTGAGATGTTGGGGCTTTCGCGACCGACGGCTGCGGAACTTGGTCCACAAAGCGTGCAACGAAGTCCAGCCTGCCATCGTCGACTGCGAAAACGCTTCTCAAGCCTTTGTATTACCAGCTTGATACGCCCCTTTCCCTTGCTCGCCGCTCTGGAATACAAAAGCTGCGGTGTTTTTCGGAGTGAGGCCGTGTCAATTACCGCTGGAGGCTGCCATTGGCTCGAACCGGACATTGCGAGGAGCGCACACGGGATTCATGGTACATCAAAGATCCTGTCTCGAGAATTTCGCTGAGTCGTTCTCGTCTGCTTGATCTCTTCGCTGGATTTCAAAGTCTGACTATCGGTGGAGCTGCGAGCATGTCTGCCAATCTGGCCTGATGCTCCTGAACGACAGCTCATTGCTAGAACAGCAATCGCTGTCGAGATTGAGATCGTAAACAAGTCGATTGTCCTTGTTACCGCATGCACCGCTGCAGGATTTGTACTCGGAGTCCGTCAAAGCTTGTGCTCTTTGTCTTACACAGTCTGCTCTGTCTCCGGAGACCTGGCCACAGCATAGATCTCCAGCATCTTTCCACCTTAACGAGGATCCATGTCTATGAGCTCTTCCAGGAAGGCAAGCGCATTCTCATCACTATCAACGTGGTGTAGCTTTTCTATGGTCGATCCAGCCATAGCGGCTTGGCGCCGATGGCCCTGAGCGTCGGTCGCTGTGATTTGGTGGCTTCAAGGCGTGACAGAAGCATCTGCGAGGCGTAGTCTGGTTGCCGAAAGTTTTTATGGCACCGTTGTCATTTGGATGTGGCTCTGGCCGTCGACCTGCTTTGACAACAAGACCTAAGCCTGCCTGTGCTCGGACGCTACTTTACGGTGATCGAAGTGGTGGAAAGGACCATGGCCGTGGTGTAATCATTTTCACCAAGGGCTTTGTCGTCAGTCCTCTCGTTCAGTCGCTTGCTAGGCGTGCGTCAGACCGTAACGATGATGACTTTGCTGTTAAAAATTCAGCAGTGCAATCGCGACGGCTCAGTCGGTCATCGCTATTGCTGTCGCTGTTCGCCGTTCTGCTTCAACGAGATGGCTCGACTTGCCGCTGCTGGGGCGCCGCGGCATTATGGTATCGGCATGCCGTCATGTTTTCTTTTCCTTGCGCAGCATGCTTTGCATTGGACGCTTCTGTCACTGGATCGGTTGCTCGCTCGCCGGTGTGTATCATATCTTGACAAATATGATCGGGCGGCCTGCGTGCTGCTGGGATATCTCCAGGCCCAAAGTGGTCGTCTCAGCCGCAGTCGTTGCCACTGGCCATCGGTCTGGTTAGCGAGACGGCTCGGACTCGTCAGTGCCGGATCAGTGAAGAGTGTCCAAGACGGAGTCGCAGAAGCGGCGCATCACGTATTTCTCCTGCTGTACGCTATGCGGTGCCTTCGGCGGCGGTATGATGCGCGCTCGTTGCTCGATCGGTCGTGGCATTGCGGTCCATAAGCTGCTGGCGTGGTTTCTATGGCTGAACCGATCGCCCAGGCGCTACCGTTGTCGCTCATCGTTGGAGTGCTTGTGTTGCCCGGCTCGAACTTGCCGGTTCAAGCGCTGCGGCGTGGTGGCAGAGGCAGCGGCGGATCCCATTGTTCTCGTGCTGTACAGTATGCCGTGCCTTTGGTGGCTGAGGGAGTCGATCGCTTGTCGCTGGGTCGCTGGGCATCGGATGGGCCAAGGCGAAGCCATCTACGCTGTCCGTACGCTGCTGGTGTATTGTCAGCGGCTCGATTGATTGCCGCTGTCACTGTGACCGCCTGGATGCTGGAGGATGTGGACCAATGTAGCCCATATGGCGACTCAACATCGAGACGGCTGCCGGTCTTTTGTCATCTGCGCAGTCTACCTCGCTCATACAAAGCCTTGTCGTCGCAGTCCAGCGGCGATGTATGGGCATAGCAGATGGCCGCCCATGCGAGAGCCCGATCAGTAATGCGATCTCTGGTTGCAAGGCCGCCCTTGCCTAGGCGCAGCGATGGCACAATGTCCATTGCAAGTACAGGAGCAGATTGTCCGTTTGTGTCACTGTAGTAGCGTCTCGAGCGGAAGTTGTTCGAGTACCGTGTGTCGAGGTCGAAGACAGCAAAGATGCAACCAATGCTCCGCAGCCAGCTCAGCCCAGCAAAGTGCCGCTGCGCTTGGACCTCAGGCGTTTGAGGTTCATAGGCGCACAGAACCCGGTCCGTTCATCAATCACAAGAGCAGATCTCCTATGATCTCTATGGTCTAATCAATTCAACGGTAAACACCACATTTCCTTATTCTTGGCAAGGCGGTTGGTGAAGGCAAATTGGCATATGAGCGTCAGCTCTGAGCATCCGCTCCACTCTTTTTGCCATTATTTTGCCCTGTAGCAGCATATTACGTGCTGTTTACCATGAAGGAGTACGTTTCTGTCACAGCTCTTTTGCCCTCGGGAGGTCTCGATGTTCGAGCCTCCTCGAGGGCATATTTTTTTTGGACATCATGAGCATGAACGCCATCATCACACCCTCGACATCGATCCAACGATCATTACAGAGCGTTGTTGGTAGCCGTATCGCCTTTTGTAGCTTTACAATCCATTGAGTTGGCGTTGAAAGCGAGGCAAGAGCTGATCAAAGCGGGCGTCGAGTCTTGCCCGGCTCAGCCGATACGCCACAGCAACACCATTTACACAGTTGCAGCATGCTGGCGGACGATGAATACACCTATCTGAAGTGCGTCATCAGTTTTGGCCATCCGCGCGGGTGGTGGTCGTGTTATAACTGCGCCTTGGCTGAACGCATGTGATCAAACCGCGAGCCAGCCATGAGCTTGGCGTTGTTGAGGATGAGAGCTCGTCGACTTTTTATCACTCAGTCAAACACGCCCCAACAACACCCTTTGCACAACTACATCATGCTGGCGGAAGATGTACACAGCCATTGGAAGAGCCTCATCAATTTTGGCGATGCGTACAGGTGACGGATGCCTTGTAACTGCGCCGCAAAGAAATGAGTGCTATCAGCTAGCCATGAGCTTGGTGTTGTTCGATCAGACAACAGCCGCTTTGTGCTGCCCGACGCAGGCAAAACGGGCCACCAACACCCTTCGCACAGACACGATCCGCCGGCGCTAGATCGATGCAGCCATCGGAAGAGCCTCATCAATTTTTACATTCCGCGAAGGTGGTGTTTGTGTGAAGATTCCCACATGAAGGAACAAATGCGATCGGTCAAACAGCTATGAGCTTGGCTTTGTGGGTTCGAAAGCCTGTTGCTTTGTCTAACGCAGACAACGCGGCTCAACAATACCTTTCGCACAGGCACAACCTGCAGGCGGAAGATGGATGCAGCCATCGGAAGAGCCTCGTGGACAGTCACGATCCGCACAGGCGGTAGCTATATTGCAATGGCGCCGTGGACGAACACCTGCTACGAGCCAGCTATGAGCTTGGCGTTGGGATCGACAGATCGGAAGCCCACTCACTCACTGACTTGACCATTGTGGCTCAACAACGCCTGTCGCACAGATACAACTTGCTCGCGGAAGATCGAGACAAGCTTCCGAACAACATCATCAAGTATTGGTGTGGGAACGCGGGCAGGTTGTGCTCTTGTAACGCCATGAAACACCACGAGCCATCGCCGACCAGCCCGCCGTGAACTCGATATGACTTGATGGAGTCAATGGAGCGCAGGCCGGCATGCCTTGCTTTGTCCAGCTTGTCAAACAAGGCGCAACTACAGCACTGACATATCCACACTCTTCGAGTGAGAGATAGACACCGCCTTCTGAACAGCCTCGTCAAACTTTGCAACTCGGGAAGGAAGTGATCGTGCTGCCATCTTTCCCAGACTGACCGCAAGTCAACGCCAGAGAGCTTCGCGTCACGCATCCAACGAAACCAGAAACAGCTCCATCCGATCGGCAGATGATGTACAGCGAGCAAAATCTTTCACACCGACAGGAAATGTATGCGAAGGATGAGGATATCTGGCTCAAGAGCCTCACAGATTGAGTGCGAGTGCAGCTGCAGCATGGGCACTACTACTGTCGCTCATTACGAGAAGGAAGAGCGTTTGGTCTCCAGCACTGAGGCAGCGGACACTATCAATGTCTTCATGAGAGACGGGGCGAAGCTCCGTGGTGTTCATCACAGAGCTATGAAGATTGAGGACAGCAATGAGCACTGAAAGCTCGTCGGCATTTGCTACTGTAGCAGATATCGTGGTGAGCGTGTTTGTCGTTCGCTCGCTCTCGCCCTCGCCCTCGCCCTCGCGGCTTTCGTGGATATGGCTGACGTTCTTCCACTCCTCGCCCATGGCGAAGCAGCAGTAGGATGGAGATGATGGAAATTTGCTCGCCGACGATGGATAGCACTGGCAGAATGGATAGCACTGGCAGAATGCTCGCATCATGTCTCCCGTCTTGGCGAAAAGCTCGTGGAAGTCGTTCTGCTTCCTGCATTGCGGTGGGTCCTTGGTTTTGCGGCTTTGATGGCAACAGCTAACGTTTCTTCACCATTGTGTAATCATCGACAGGGCGACACCAACAGCCCCTATCATCACCACAAGTCGATCGAGCGATCTTGTAGACACCATGTCCGCATTCTCCGAGAGCCTCGTATCGACGACAGCGATTCCTGAGATATCATCGGCTTCGGCACCATCATGAGCCTTGTATGACGACCAAATTGGATCCGGATTGCAGAGCAGACAGTTCTATCCAGGAACGCAGGAACCAGCCCAGTATACGTGCCCCGCACGTGACACGTCCTCTTCCAGTCCCAAAGCTCGGGTGAATCGGGTGAATATAGCTCGGCCCAGCCATGCGTTAGCACCATGTGTGTATGCTATGCGGGTGGAATTGAATTCAGTGCAGGATGTCAGTTTTGAGGTGAATATGTAGTTACTGTGGACAGTGGACAGGTGTACAGAACAGCTGGCGGCAGTACCCGTTGCCACGTCCATATAAACTCAAGAACCGCCCATCACCCACCTACATCCTAACGCCGCACGTGATACCACCAGCTATATCGCAAGTAAGTCGCACAGTCCATCGCAATGAACGCCTCATGTGCTCGCCAAGATGATCATCTGGTAAAAGGGCTGATGGTTGCGCTCCCTCATGGTTGCGGCCATCGGCAACATTGCCCCAGAATGGCACGCAGCCTTTGGAGCGCGCCCACGTGACGACCAACAATGCAAAACTGAAAAGATCTGACACGAATAACACACCTCGCTTCTGCCTTCCTGACTCCCGAATACTTCAGCACTTACACCTTCGTAGGCACGCCGTACTTCTACACCCATACACCTGGCCCCCCTGACTTCACCTGCAAGAATGCTGCTGCGGCTGCCGCTGCGGCTTCGAAGCGAGAAGAACATATCTTGTCATCATGCAGCAGCTTGATCCAGATGGCCAGGCACCACGACGTCGACTCCCTGAGACAGACATGGTGGGCGCACATTCTGCCTTATGCTCCTCCAATGAGCAAGACTTGCCGTCTCGTGATCCCTTGCTCGCAAAGGCCTCCGAAGAGGTCATCGCGACCCCTCCGACCTCTTCGCCACAGCCATCCGCTGGTCTGCGAGAACTGCGAAAGCTCTTTCCACCGCGCAGCTCTACTCCCCCCGAGCACGAGTGTGCGTCAGCCTCGCAAGATTCACTCAAATCCCTTAGCGCCTCGAAGCTCGAAAAGGACGACGCCACTTCCAACATCAGTGGCACCCCCTCGTCAAGTCGCCCCAAGATGCCTTCTCAGGCTTGCCACAAATGCCCGAGTATAGGCGGTCAGCTGTTTCATTGCACGACATGTGCAAGACGCTATCACCGGCAGTGTCTCCCCTTGCACATAACTCCACATGACATAGATAGGCGGTGGCAATGTGAAAGATGCCTCCGAAAAGGCACTCCGAAGCGAGCTGCGCCTGTAGACATGGCAACGGCAACGAAAACAAACAACACTTACGAATTGCAACACCGTCTCGCGAGTCGATTCCAGCACAATCAAGTCAAGTCGCCAAGTACCATACTTCCTCCACATTCAGCACCGGCTGTCCAGCCGCGAAGCGAGGCATCGATTGCTGAATGTCCTGCAGCTGAAACTGAAGCACCACGTGCAGAACGGAGCTCCGAGCCGCGGCAGTTGGATATGGCGCCGCCAGTCGGCAACACGATATTCAAACTTCCGACGAAGGAGATTGTTGGTACTCCAGAAAAGAAGGCTGCTGATGACTTGGTCGAGAAAAGCTTCTCCGGTGCCCATAGGCCATCAAACATGGTCGAGACAGGCGCCAAAAAGGGTCTAATCTTCAAGAGAGTGAAAAAGACAGCGAGTACGGAGTTGCGAGGCGGTCACCAGGCTGTGCCAGCCGAATCATCTCCTTCTTTCCCTCGACGGGACGAGCGCCTTGCCGGGGCACATCTTCAAGCGTCCACTGTAACGAAAGAGCCTGCCACCGAGAATATGCGATATTCTGCAGATGAGGGCGAAACTCTTCCGAAGGTAAGGGTGCAGAATAATGACGTCGAAGTCGCACTCAAGACGGCACAGAAGACTGATATCGGTCATGGCATGGGAGCAAAGTCTGCTCCTCATATACATGGCCAAGCTCCTCACCATTCAAGTCCCGATACCGGACTCGCTTCGCCTGTGGTAGACAATATCGCGCCATGTGTATCATCCGCAGACAGTGTGCTGCAGGAGCCTACTATACTAAGGCCACCAATTGCGAAAGCAAAGCGAAATCCTATCACGCCAGTACCTTGCAGCATTTGCCGGAAACAAAAGGTTCCGCGTCATCCATCCGGTCGTTCAATCTGCACTAAGTGCAAGCGCAGCGAGGCATGCCAGACGGCCAGGGCTAGTGTTGCCTCTATAGAGGGTGACACTTCGCGGCATCCTCCGAAAACGGCTGCAAACCCGCCCAGCGCTGAGCGACCTGAGGAAGACTTTACGCGCAAAGGCCAGCAGATTGAAGCTGCACGAGCACATTTGGGTGCATTTGTCAATCTTCCAAAGGCTCCGTCCCAGCAACCAGTGCTTGTCGCTGCAGATGAAAGTGAAATTCCAATACCTCTACCCACTGAGCAAGAAGAGCCGGCTGCGCCTCTTGTCACGTTAACAGCACTTTCACTACCTCAGAAGCGGAAGCCCGAGCCAACTTCACGTCCGAAAGAGAGCGAAGATGCATTTGACCTTGGAAATTCCATGCACCGGCCAAAGAACACATACTGGAAGCTAATCTCCATGGCACTTTGCGCAGCGCCTGAGCACCGAATGCAGCCGTTAGCGGTCGCCTCCTGGGTGGCTAAGAACATTCCAGGTTACAGTTTGAAGGAAGGCTCATGGGCTAATTCATTGAAGGCTTCTCTAATTCACAATAACAATGGAGAGCTGGGAAAGCAGATCTGCTCAGTTGTAAACGTGCGCGGTTCCGAAGGTACCATCGAGAAGTGGTACGAACTACTTCCTGGATTAGATTTCAGATTGATGCAGTGGGACTCCGTCCTGCAGAAACCATTCATGCAGTCGTCTCCTGTCAGCCCTGGTGTTCTTCAACCCCAAGCCGAAGGCGAGCTGAGTGCGAGCAAGGAAGTGACAGAACCGTGGTGCAACAGGGACCGCATTGCCAAGAAACGGCTTGGCAAAGAGACAAGCTCTTCCACGCAACCGCAGTCATATGACGACGGCATGTCATCGAACCACGAAGCGATGAACAAGACGTGCGTAACTGTCGATGAAAAATCCTCCGAAGACGAGCCTCTTGCTCGGGTTCCGCGCCGGCGGCAACATCGAATGCGCCCGAACATGGCTACGCAAGACTCTCAGGACTGTAACGGACAAGCTGGTGGTGACCCTATGGAAGTTGATGAGATTTCAATGCTTCTTCACGCTGCCGGTCAAAGTCCCTCTAAACCATCAGATGAAGGAGCGAGAACATTCGAGGAGATTGACGAGGATAGCTCGCTTGCGATCATGCCAGAGGAGGAAGATGACCAGAGCGAGCTGCGTGAAATCATCAGACAGGAAGAGTCAGAAGCGGCCTACACGGAAAGATCTCTGTTCGCGGCCTGGCCGGAATACGATCCAAGAAATCAATTCGACGCGGCTGCAAAGATTGCAGAGATCGCGAAGCGTCCGCGGAAGAAGCAGCTATTCGCGACACCGGCATACTACTCCCCTCTCGGCGAGCAGCCATTTCTCCGCGTTCGCAAGCCTCGTGCGTCAGCTACACAGCAATCTCCTGTAAAACGTGCAGCCAAGTCGCGCGCGCGTGAGGCGCAGGATAAGATCGACGCCACTTCCGTACGGACTTTTGATACTCTGGAAGAATTCTTTGGACTGAACGATGTAGACTTGATTCCATGCATCGAGGACGGACAAATTTGCTTCAAACACAAAAATGGCAGAAGGGGAGTGTTCAAGACTGGGATGTGAAGGATTGAATGCACATGAAAGGGTTAAACGTAACGTGATATACCTATGACGGCAAGCACAGTGGTGGGCGTTCGGGCGGGTGCCACTTTGCTTGGATTCTGGCGTTCAAGCATCGCACTTCACAAAAGGAATGTATATATAATGTATCAAGTCAAGAAACACATACTTCATTCCGTCTCCTTACCCACCCCCTTCCGCCCAAACAGCGAACCGACTTCTCCTCCTTAACACCGGTGTCCATATCTCCAAAACACAAACGGTTTAACTCCCATCGGAAACGCACGCACAACACCCATCCACACCAACCTTTTCTCAACTCCAAAAGTTTCCCAACATGGGCGCACAGCAGCATTCAACCATTGAACGCCGCGGCAACATATCTCGTAACAGTCATGCCCACCGGTGCAACTCGAGCATTTGACCTCGTACTAGGCGTCGATTACGTGTTAAGTAGCAGTAGGAGCTGGAAAAACCATGATGCTTTCACACCCAAATAGAATGTTTTGCTCTTCTCGACATCAAACGTGACGATCGTGCCATGGACATACCTTCGATCGTTCGCGTGATTCGCCGTTGAGCGTCTCGGAGTAAGCGTCTCGGAAGCGCTCACGCATTCGTTGTCGTTGTAGCATTGACTGCATCTTCTCATTGTGTTTCTCACACTCGTTGGAGCGATCATTATTCCTTATACCAAGCATCAAATCCCGCTCCGCAGACAATCTGCCTGCCGCTCACGTCCGCATCCCGTAACATCTCCATCCGGAAGCCAGGTCTTGGCGTAGCAGCGGAGGCGGGATTGCCCACTGCCATTGGCATTGAAGATCGATTTTGAAAAGTGCACAGAAGGGACATCTGAGATGCACAAGTCAATGTAGACTCTCGAATCGACATGATGGCTCGTAAGCCATCGTTGCATTAGTCATGCTCATCTATACTGTACACTTCTTTGCACGCGCCACAAACACCATCTTGAACGCCTTCGCTATGCCCGCGGGAATCAAGAATGAAGTGTGGAGCTCCTCGTATCCGGATGTTTGAAAGGCGCTAACCCATCGCACGCTACGCTTGAGTAGCTTGTCCCTGTCGCAGCGCAAGAACCGCCCGCACATCAGTCGCATACTGAATTGCCTCCAGGAATGGGATGAGCGTGACCAGCTCTTTGTCGGTAGGATCGCTTATCCAGCCTTCAATAGGTATCGCGTTATCTGCAGCGAAATTAGCTCCAGAGAAGTCAAAGGATAGATCAGGGAAAACTCACCTTCGTGAAAGATGTAGCTCATGGGGCTGTTATCCAAGATCATGACCTTACTGAGGTCCGGCTCCACTTGAGCCAAATCCTTGATATATGCACCATTTCTGTAAGTGCAGTGTTGTCGATAATATCTCCCTGAAAAGTACTTCCGCTCGCGTTCTACCCAATCGATCACCGGATCTGCATACTCCTGGACGGAGGCTGTGAACACTACCAAGTTGAACCATCTCGCAACTTTGCGCAAGAATTCGTGACATGCGGGTCGTTCGTGTACGAAGTAGAGGATGGGCACACCAGTGCCAATTTGCACGCCTGAGCTGGTCATGGGACCTGCGAGTCTAACTTCAACCATGTGCCCGGTTGACATACGGCCTCCTTTAGCCATGGAATGGATGAGGGTCTCGTCAAGATCTATGATGAGCGTCTTCTTCGGGGTGCTAGAAGGAGGCCCTGTATAGCTCGGCTGTCTCCTGGGAACGAGTGGGCGTGGTACTTGAGGCTGTCGTGGGTATTTGGTTAGCTTGGCGGCTCCGGCTGGCGAAGTCGGGGACTTCAGCTCGGAGGCGACTCTGGCAATATCGTCTTGAGACACCTGCTTGCTCTTCGCCCTGGACGGCTTCCTCTTTCGCAAGGCATCCTCTCTTATACGAATACTCTTTCGAGGGAGGCTCTCTTCGCTTTGCTGGCTTGCTGCGGTCTTGGAGCGCGTATGTCGGGCCGGACTATCTTCACCGTCTGACGTCTGATAAGAAGCAGTGGAGGCATTGCTGTCCACGCTTGGACTACGTCGTGGCGAATGCCTTTTCTGCTGTGGCCGTATCTTTTCCTGCTCGTGCTTCTCAAATTCGACACCAAGGCCTACCTGATGCGCATCGCTCCTGCGTTTCCGCCTTGACAGCATATTCTTGAAGTTCGTAAGAGGCAGTAGGGCGGAAAAGTGGCCATGTTCGTCGTAGAAACAGGCAATCACATATCGTACAGGAAATGTGGCAGTGCTGACGACCACTTTCACACCGTACATCACCGCAGCTCCCATTCTTTGTGGCAGACCCCAGCTTGACGCAGCGATTTCCCTTTCAGTGCCTCCGTTCGCGTTGCTCAGCAGCGGAGTCTTCTCATCGACATATTCTGCTGTGCTTTGCGCATCTGCATCTGCCGCATGCCTCATCTCGTCATCGCTGAGATTGCCCAGCTTCTCCGCCAGCGATGCGACGTCTAGCGAGGCGCCCCCGTTTGCGGCTTCGCCAGCATCGTGGCTGCTTCCGAGGGTGTCGATCTCAGGCGAGGAGCTGGTTCGTGAACGTGGAGGCGTCGTTGGAGGTGTCGCTGTCAGTCGCGACACAATGTTGAGGCTGTTCATCGTTTCGCCGAACCCATTGATGTGACTATGAGCGGTGCGCGCGATGAGCGAAGGTGACAGGAGCGCACGGCAAAGGGTGGACGCTCTACTATGAATACATGCGCCAGAATCGAAGTATATAGCGGGCGGCGGCGTTGAGGGGAGGGAGAGTGGTGTATAGCAGTGGGAGCTGTTTGTGCATGTGGTACAAAGTCGGAGGTTGGAGCAGTGACCACGGCTGACCGCGGAATTGCAGCCGAGCCGAGCTGTTGGCAACTGTTGCCGCAATGCCGTCACTTCACGCTTCTCGCCGTGTGCACTTGGTCAAACGACAAGATTGCCAAGATGTTATAAGGGGAGTACAACAGTCGCCGCATGGAACGGGTGGGTGGCGAAAGGAATATGAAGGCCGTCAGAGCATGGCACATGACTTTGCTTAAGATGGGCGGAGGCTTAGCAATAGAACTAATGGCCCAGCCCAGCAACTCCTCCACTGTCCTGTCGCTGTCGCTGTCGCTGAGAGAACAAGTCCGATAGTCGTCAGAGAGGCGTTGATTGAGAGCAAATGCTGCTTGTTGGCAGTGTCCATCAAGCCGTCATACCATCCATATGCTTCCCACCAGCACTATGAATGAATCGATCGGGCAGTTATTGCAAGAACGAGATGATCGACTGAGAGATCAATGGTGATCAAGACTGGCAACTCATCACATAACTGGTAGTGTATACATATATGTGTTCTGATATCGCAGTTGCATGTGAGAACAGTGAGCTCTCCCATCAATATTTGACTAGAATACCGCTGTCCAAGCGGGAGCACGCGCAACTTGAAACCTTAAAAACATATTTGAATTGTGACTACTATCGGCTCAACTCCTCGACATAACGGCACACTCGGCCATAATGCCGGGCGCCGTGCGAGTCCAGACGCCCTCTCTGGCTACATTTCTCAAGGCTCGAAAGACCCAAGATGTCGAAACACTAATCGAACTCCTCATATCTCTCCTGAAGCGGCGACAGATCAAAAACTCGAGGCCTTGCGCTATTGCGACGGCCAACCTCTTGCAGAGCGTCGTTGCGGAACGAAGATGGGCAGATGCGCAGACTCTGCTTCGACGCATTCGAGATGTCGGACGAAAGCTGGTTGCCGCTCAGCCTCGCGAAATGGCAGTCGGTAAGTACATCGATTTCCAATCGCCAGTGTTCTTGGGACAGCCAGCGTCCTGGCTTCTGTATGCGGGCGACTGCGCATGAAAAGAGCATTTACTGAAAATTGCCAAGGCAACATTGTGCGCCGCGTCCTGGGGGTAGTCCGCGAAGTGGCAGAAGATGATGAGCCCGACTTGAGCAGCTCCGTTGACAGTCTACCGAGTCCTGCACAAGCTCACGAGCATCCTTCTAGACCAGGTCTTCCTACTACCATCTCCAGTTTCAGCCCGCTCAACCATGCCGGAGCCCTTCCTCAGACCGTGCAAACACAAACAGCGGGCAGTGATGCACCACTGCCCATTGGCGTGACAAATCAGCGACCTACTATGCCTGGTGCGGCGAGTTCATACGCTGGCCAAGCACCACACCTAAACTCCCTATTTGGTATCTTTCAACAACCTACAGGAGTCTCTGCCTTAGGCACGCCACCTGTCAAGGACTCGCCTTCAATCAAAGGCCAGAAGAAAGACGCCAACGAGAAGATCGACGTCAAGGCAGAAGTCCTGAACGGCATTTCAGAACTTCTGGAGGAGCTCGAGATTGTGGACGAACAGATCGCAGAGTCAGCTCTGCATCACATCCATTCAAACGAGATCATTCTCACGCATACATCAAGTCAGACGGTCCAGCGATTCCTCATCACAGCAGCACGAAAGCGCAAATTCACGGTGGTCTGTGCCGAAGCATATCCCAACGACCATGCCGACACTCATGCGACCATCGTCAGTGGCGGTGTCAAGCAAGGAGAAGACGAGGAAGAGGGAGAGCGGTGGAAGCCACTTACAGCGATGGGCATCAATGTCATTGTGATACCCGACTCTGCCGTGTTCGCCCTGATGGCGCGCATCAACAAAGTCATCCTCGCACCTCATACTGTTCTCGCCAATGGTTCGCTCATCGCGGCGGCCGGAGCGAGCACTATCGCACAAGCAGCTAAAGTGCATCACGTTCCGGTGGTGGTACTCAGCGGCGTCTACAAACTGAGTCCGGTGTATCCCTTCAACACGGATGAGCTCATCGAATATGGTAAGTCAGGATACCTTTCCACGCCCAGGTGTCGCAACAATCGCCGCTGCCATCTTGTCGAACGCTATACTGACAATAAATAGGCGACCCAGGAAAAGCCGTCAATTACCAAGACGGCGAGTTCATGGACAAGGTCGATGTGGTCAACCCCATCTACGACCACGTTGACGCCGATCTGGTGGATCTTTACATTACCAATCTTGGCGGACATGCACCTAGCTATCTCTATCGCATAGTTGCAGATCATTATCGAGTCGAAGACATCGATCTCAGCGCCAAAGTCTAGGAGGTTTCGGCGACTGGGGTTGGAGGTACTGGTCATAGGCTTGTGATGAGGAGAGATAGCTTGGGGGGAAGCAGGAAAAAGAGCGCAAAGGCATACCCACAGACGCCGTTCCCAGTGCTGCAGGCGCTTCTGAAGGAGGCCAGGTAACGAGCTACCAGACTACATTCTGGCACATCATGAGCAAATGAAGAGTCAGAGCGAGACTCGAACGATGCGCTCTTCTATTCCACCATTCACGAAATGTTTTGAACATACGGGAGAACGCTGCTTCAATTTCTGTATCAGAATCTAACGTGCGGAAGGGCCCCAGATACTTCTGAGGAGGAGACAGCATATCAACATTCAAATCGTCTTGAGCATTTTCATTATCTCTCTCATGATCTAATATTAATAATATTTGCTAATGCATACATCGCTCTCGACAACGTTCTAGTCGTTTCCGTTCATACATGCCGCCCATTTTCCAATCCTGTCCTTCGCACCGCATTTTAATAAAAAAAAGTTCACTCTCGCTGGAAGAAAAAGAAAAATTACAGGACAAACGCAACGATACCGGCGGCGATGGCAGCGACACCGCTCAGAGCACCAGTGACAGAAGCGCCACCAGTGTATGAAGTAATGCCGGTGGATGTTGGTTTAGATGGAGAGACGCCAGTGCCGGCTGGTCCAGCTGTAGCAGTAGTGTTGCCGCCGTAGTGTGGGATCATAGTGGTGCTGCTACTGCTGCCGGAGACGAGAAAGTAGCATCCACCCACCAACTGACATGTTTGTCCTGCAGGATACGCGTGGGCAGGGTTACAACTGTATCGTCCCTGGCTATCTGAGCTGCCTGGAGCAGGGCAAGTCGAGGTCGAGGTCGAGGTCGAGACTGGTGCGGAGCTCGAAGCAGATGCGGTCCCGTTAACGAGGACCGGGCAGCCACTGACAAATGTACATATCTGGCCTGCAGGATACTGATGCGCGGGATTACAACTGTATTGGCCTTGTGCGTCGTATTGGCCCGGTGCGGCGCATGTGGAGGTCGAAGTTGGGGATGCGGAGCTTGATGAAGATGATGGCTTGAAGCCGTTGCAAATCCCGTTGTTGCAAGTGTTGAAGGCACATTGGCTGTCGCTACTGCAGGCGGCGTTGAAGTTACCGCAAGTTCGAATGGTGCTAGCAGTCGAACCCCAGCATTCAACGCCGGGTGGACACTGCTCGTTTGATCCGCATGTGTCGCCGAGCTTCAATGAGTTCGCACATGCTGTGATCTGAGGAGCGCCAGATGGCTGAACGATTGTGCCTGCAATGGGAGAGCATGTGCTGGAAGCGGACGTTGGAGCCGATGTGGTTCCATAGTTGTTCTGAGCGTAGGCGCTGGTAGAGGCCGCAGCCAGGGCAACGATCGAGTAGCGCATATTGAGATAGCGAGGGGGCTGGTCTGTCTTCTGTGCGTTGTAGTGATGATATTGTAGAGTGAAAGTCGAAAGCTGTCTCTTTTTTATTCAGAGCGAAAGTCCTGTGGTGCTGTGGAGTGTGTCTGGATTAGATGAAGCAAGGAGAGTACGATCTTGTTATATTGCAATTCCTTCAGGGTCAAGGTATGTAACTCGCATGCCGCATGCCAAAGGGGAAGCCAAGGCTGGCCTGAGCCTCCCGTATTCAAAGAACCCATGTCCCGGCCCCCTGGCACTTGAAGTCAGGTTTATTGCCACACTGTTCCTGGCCAGGTACGCCAGCGCTGAGCAATACGTCGTAGCGTCCGCTGTAGTGCATACCAAAAACATACCAAAATAGCTCAGAATTCTCCACGTAGACCTGGATTCCGTGTTCTGTGGACTGCCCAGCCAACGCGAGTTCTGACAGAGCATCACGCAGAGGTTGGCACTTGTATCAGGCTGTGATTGCTCACTGGTTCAAGCCTATCATATGCCCGCTTGTGGTGACAGAAATCAGAAAGGTTGGAGATGCGGTTGGAGATGTGGCGGGTGAATGCGAAAATTGGTGGCTGGCCGGAAGGTCGGGGATGAGCCGCTTCCGTGCTGAATAGAGTTCGAGCACTGCCTTCAGCCAGATCTGTTCTCGACGACATCACTTCTATTTTCACCGAAGAGAGACATTAAATCGTTGACTGGGCATTTGCAGCGTTACATCCGCAGCTTTGACGAACTGCCCGGGAGGCGGTGGTTTCTAGCTGATACCGCAATAACGGCGGATCCTCGCAAATAGGTTGTTCGGCTTCACCCTCTCGACAGGAAGATTACTCCGCTGCGGGAAGAACTGACCAAATATCTTGCATGAGATCACTGATATGTGATGGGCCTTCGCGGATTTGTCTCTCCTCGCTGATCTGGCCAACTACCCAAACAGCATGCTATACGCAGTTCCGACCATCGACTGTACGCTCAGCCTGGCTGTCGTTGTCCAATCTGGTTCTTGTCCGATCAGGTTCAGGATTCCAGCTTCTGGGGTCGAGTAAGGACTGTTCAGTCTTTTGGAGGTCATCTCGAAGCTGACCGGCAACCTCTCTCGTACCTCATCCTGCTTGCCTAGTATCATCTTTGCAACAGCTTCTCCACTACCCCAGCACAACGGCATGCCATATCCATTGAAACCTGCTGCGATGTACTCGTCGTGGCCACGTCTCGCAGATACAGAGCTTGGAACACGACCGACCCATGGCAAATGATCAGGTGTAAATCCCAATACACCAGACCAGACTGACTTGATCTCTGGCTTTTGGCACGAAGGCCAACCTTTGGCAAATATTTTGGGCAGAATATTGACGAGTGTGTCCTTGGACGCGGTACTCACTTCTGTGTCGTTCGCGGTGAGCAGTTCCAAGGCTTTCTGTTTCTCGCCCCCGATGAAGAGGTCGCCAGTCTTCTCGTTCTGCGTGATGTAGTAGAGCCCATACGAGAACGTGTCATCAGTCGAATCGTACGTTGGTCTTCCTACGGTAGCCCAGGACTTCTTATCGCCTTCATGAGGAAACTCTGGCCCGGCAGCCTGCGTCGACATCGTCCCGCGAACAGGGAATATCTTCCCTCGCAAGTTGGGAAGAAGGTGACCAGCCCAACCGTTCGTGCAATGTATTACTTTCGAAGCGCGGATGCTCCCACGAGTGGTAGTGACAGTGTAGGGGTATGCCGCCTCTTCTGCGGGCTCATATTCAATTTTAGTAACTGGCGTCTCTGTTTCAATCGAGAAGCGATCTTGGTACTGCTTAAGCATACGAGAGTAAAGGCCTGTGACCAATCGATATGGCCAGAATGCACCAGCATTGTTGGTGATCACACCTACCGTGTCTTTCATGCTGAATTCCTGCGGCCGTGGTTAGCCGCTACTCCTGCTCCAGTGACTCGACCATCTACCTTCAGTGCATCCTCTGCCGTATAGACGCGGTGGTCACCTTTGAACTCAGGTAAGCTCTCCTCATATCTTTTCTGGCTTTCCTTCGCGGCCTCAAAGGTGTCTCTATCATAATAGCCAGTAATTGTAGTCACTCTCCTAGCCTCTGCTGCTTTGCTCAGCGACTCATCCTCATCAGCCAAAGCGTACATAGACTCAAGAGTCCTAACAGCAAACCGAGAGATCTTGGCAGTCTCATCACGTCCCAAGTACTTCTCGACTTGCAGGAACTCCTCGGGAAGTGGCGACAGCAGATGACCACCATTTCTGCCAGTCGCGCCGCTAGTCAGGGTTCGAGCTTCCAACATGGTGACGGTTTCCTTGGAGTCAGCGGGGAGATTCTCCAGTAGGTTTTTGGCCACGCTACATCCAGTCACACCGGATCCTATGATAGCATAAGTCGTCCTTGCGGGTAGCTGAGCAGATCGGGTTTGCGATATTGGGGCCGGAGGCAACTGCCAGAACGCTTGAGTAGGATTTGGCCTGGGCAGCAAAGGATCTTGCTGTGCATCGATGACCAGCTGTTTGATGACTGCTGCTGGAGCGGAAGCGGGCTCTGCTCGCATGGACGTCATCTTCCAGAGACGAGTTGGTTGTTGCTGGGTATACGGGATAGAAGAAAGACACGATGAAGCTTCATAGACTTGCCTAGAGATTTCTTCCTACTGCAAGTCTTATCAAAGCAATACGTGTACGCCCGCGTGCTGCCGCCTCCCGTAATCGTTTTGTGATTTGTTCATCAGGTGTTGGAGAGCAACAGAAGCGCACGTGACGCAGCCAGCTCAGAGAGGAAGTCGCAGCCGAGACCAGTCACCATCACCGTCACCGTCGCTTACCTCAGAGACTCAGACACTTCGCCTAAGGCATCTATCGGAATTTTGTAGCTCCGATCTTTCATTAACTTTTAGCAACTTTTAGCCAATCAAATAATGTAGGGAAAGGTGCCGAGCCTTGGCGAAGCGTCTAAGGGCAATTAGGGATACCTTCGCCGTAGTAGAACTTTAACTCTATATACTAGCGGTTTTCAATACGCGATATTATAGTTATACTATATACTATCGTGCATTTTCTATATAGAAAAGAAAGCGCCGAAGCGACTCGATATAGCGATACCTAATTTACGTATTATTCCGCGTATTTAATATACGAACTATACTACTAACCTACTAACCTATCTTTTATAGTAAAACTTTAGCTATCTCTATATCTATATACTCTCGTCTATTACTACTAATCTATACTTCCTATATATACCGATATAAAGAGCTAGTAGGCTAAAGGCTATAGGTCGGTACTAAACATTATTCTAGTAGAGTTCGTAGGTCTAGTTATATAATAGGGCTTAGATCTCTCTATCGTATAGAGTAAGGCGGTATCTAAGAGGAACTCTACTAACCTTTATCGACTCTCGCTATCCGTTACTACCCTTTACTATCTTTTAGTATCTTTTAGTATCTTCTATTATCTTTTAGTATCTTTTAGTATTATCCTCGCTATAGAGACGACCGACTAGATAACTAGATACGAACTTTCGGTAACTTTTAGTAACTTTCGGCTATAGCGAGTCGTTCTATATAGAAGACGGATAGGTAGAGGAGAAGGTCTAAGATATTTAAGCGGACTACTACCGTAGGCTATATAATACTAATCGCTAGTAAGGATCCTCGAGAAGGGTATATCCCTAATATAAGTATTCTATTAGGCTAGAGGTTACGTGCGATTTAGTACGACTATCTAAGGTCTAAGCTACGGTTTACTATCGAGGAGGTAAGAGTAGAGGGCAATATCCGGTATTAGTTTAGTATAATTCGAGTATACTTAATAAATATATACGATTTCGTACCGAAGTACGAGTAAATTCGAGTCCTACGTTGTCTAATATTTGGCTTTAGAGATACCCTCTTAATAGCCTATACTAGCTTCGGTAAAAGTTTAATATTCTATATATATAGTATCCTTATAGGTCGTATTACGCTACAAATTATACCGTTACTTAAGCTTAGAGACGAGTAATTAGACGACATTCGGCGGATCGGTACCTTTACTTAGCTAGTACTAATTAGTAGTAGTACAAAGTAGGCGGAGAGGGACTTGTTCGAGTATATCGCCTATAGAGACTATACCTATGTTTTACTTAGTCCTAAGTAGGTATCGAGTACTACCTTTTGTAAGCTTTTAAAGGATCCGGTACTAGTATCGCGTATAGGTCTCGTCGCTATCGACGAGTACTATATAGTACGCTAGTAGAAGGACTTTCGGCTATAGTTTAGTATAATCGGTTAACTACGAGATTACCTACTACGTTATATGTATTAGTTCGTATATTCTATAACGCTTAACGAAGAGATAGAGGCCGATATACTTAACAATATAGGCTTCCGTTTAGTTAGAACGAAGTAGTTCTAGATAGAGGTTATATAGACGTCTATTAACCGAGATAATATATCGATATACCTATAGTAGATTCTAAAGCGCGCTTCGAAGAATTAGGCGTCGTTAGGGTTTGTCCTTAAGCGCGTAGTTACTAGTAGTAAGGCGACTCCGGATAGGATTAAGAAGTCTATTGTGTTTATTAACGGTATCGTAGGAGGTTCCGTAGCTAGTAAATAGGTACATAAGGCGTTAATACAGATAACTAAGGACGCTCCGGATTTAAAGGATAGGTATACGCGCGACCGACCTATACCTAGGTAGGAAATAGGGCCCTATATTATTAATATAGTATAGACGTTTACTTCCGTTACTCCTAAATAGGATAAGGACTTCCGCTACGACGAATTCAAAAAGGAAACGTCTACGATCTGTATTATCTTTGCTACTACCTCTCTCGGAATAGGTATAAACATCCCCGATATTAAGACCGTAGTATATTGGAATTTCCCTATTAGTATAGACGTAGGCGATATCTAGTAGAGGCTTAGTCGTAGTAGTCGTAGAAAGGGTAGGCGTAGTATCGGTATAATATATTTACTATACTAGGCGTTCGATTCTAATAGTATCGACTATCCGAAAGGGGTAAAAAAGGCATAGCTTAATAATCTTAAGGCTAAGAAGGATATAAATAAGAGGGCTAGTAAAGGGAATCGGTATTAGCTACTATAGTATCGAAGGCATATTAAGGCAATAGTATAGTAGATCTAGCAAGTTAATAGATAGATATAGGTTAACGATATCTCTAACAAAGAGCTAGATAAGAGCTAGGATAAGGATAGTCGTCTATATTAGATAGCTAAGGAATTAGAGTACCGGTAGATAATACCGTAGGTCTAGAGGGATATCGTAAATAGTTCCTACTATCGTCGAGGGTTCTTACTCTTCTTAGGAGAGGGAAAATTACCTACTAGTACCTACAAGATTATAGTACCGCTAGGTAAAGTATACTACAATGCCTATAAACCTTCTATAGCTATCTTCGAGGACCTAGAATTTATACTACTACCGGTACCGGATATACTAACTATACTAACGAAGCGGTCTCGCGGAGGCGTAGTACTTTCTCTATTAGATATATAGTATATCGAGAAAGCTAGTACTATATAGCTATTTTAGAGCTTCCCTATACTAGCGGACGCCTTTATACTATAATAGATAAGGTAGTAACTTGCGCGGTTATTTAACGACCTAGACCGTACTAATTAGGATATATTTAATATCGAAGAACTTAGTAATCGTATTCCGAAAGGACTATACTAGAAATATTAGAATCGGTATCGCTAGGAATTAGTTACATTTCTCTAAGACAATGTCGATTATATCGATAAAGAGGTAGAGTAGTTAAAAGTCGAACGGAGAGAGAATAGTACTCGTAATGCGGTAGCGAGGGCGAGGCAAGCTATAACTAACGACTCGGATACGCCTATCGTATAATAGAACGCGAATGCGATTACTAAATAGGTAACGGAGACTAAGCGTATTATACTTAAATATGTATCTAATTAGCGAGACGACGTATTAGTATTAGAAGTAGTACGTCGGCTCTAGCGCGCTTATAGTAAGCTCCGTATCGTAGAGGCTAGTAGTCTTAGGCGTTTTATCTATAAGCCTAGTACTATACCGTCGCCTTCGACGGCCCCGGTCGCTATCTCGCGTAGTAATAGATAGGCTATAGAGATACTACGTCTACCGAGAATACCGCGCCTAACAATATCGCTATTTATATCGCCTACTTCTATACGGATACGGCGCTAATCTATACAAGATATAGAGCAAATCGTTAAAGCGATAACGTATTCCTATACTACTACGCGAGCATATATAACTAGTATCGATAAATTTATCGCAAGCCAATATTCTTAATTTCTATCGTTACTAAATTTGTCTAAAGCTAAAGCCTAGATAGGCTCGCAATATATATAAGTACTAGATATATAGTAGTAAATTCTTGCATTGCTATACTATTCTAACTACTAGACAAGTAGCTATCCCTATCTATTGTCGAAGGTAAAAGCCCTTAGCCTATAGCCTCCGGCACAAAACCCTTTATCTCCTTCCTACTTTGTAGGATTCTATCCCTACCTTTAGTGTCTGTTTAGGCTTTAGGATATAGAGAGGATCTCTATGGCTCCTTCCTCTTACTAGGCTCCTATTCCTACCTCCTACTATCCTCTTCCTCCTTTTCTAGCTCCTCCTTTGTAATAGAGAACTAGTCTAGGAGACCCTCCCTAATTATCTACCTAGTTACTTCGTTTAGGCCTCTCTTAGTCTACGTAAGCTCCTACTATGATAACCCTACCCTTTAGATGAGTTAGTTCCTTGTCTCTTGTCTCTCTAGGTAGAAGAGTATAACATGTTTAGGTATCTAGGCCCTATATCTATATGTATACTCTAGTGTCTTGCCTAGGACCCTCCTCCTTATTAGATATGCGTTTAGGCTAATGTGTTTAGTCCTAAGTAGGGTTACTATTATGCTTTGCTTCCTTATCTATCCTTAGTGTATTTCCTTACCTTTTAGCCCTTCCTACTAGGCTATAGGGAGTTGTTAGCCCTATTAGGATGCCTGTCTCCTCCTAACTTAGCTTTCCTATTATGTACCCTATTTCTAGTATACCTACTAGTGCTTAGGCATTATTCCTCCCTATTGGATGTACTCCCTAGTTTACCTACTAACCTATTCTACTATCTACCTCTACCTAGTCTTTAGGTCTTGTGCTTAGGCTATGCCCCTACGCCTCCTACACTCCCTCTAGACCTTTTTGCACCTCTCTTAGATATACTTAGTAACTGGCTTATCCTCTATCTTAGCTAATTATTGTCTTGCTATCTCCTATATGTATAGAGAGATAGGTAGGATTTGTGTTTCGCTTTAGAGGACCCCCTCTACTACGCTCTTGTATACTCCTATAATATATCTTAACGCCTAGTTTTAGATCTTTTCTAGCCCTAGGGTAGCTCCTTTTCTATGTCCCGGTATTCCTTTTAGTGTTATCTAGACTTTGGCTCTATATGTTATTATAGGCCTTACTATAGCTATATATAGGTGTTTCGCCTTCTAGAATAATACTCCCTATATAGATTTGTATAGCCTCTAGAGTAAGGATATCTGTAACGTACCTTTCTCTACTACTTTCTTAATATATAGGCCCTACTAAAGTTTCGAGTCTACCTAAACTCCTAATAGTCGGAGAGATAGAGTAGGTCTATCCTCAAACCCTATTATGTTAACTATAGCTTATAGGTTGTACCTTGTCCTACTCCTAGTAAAGTATATTAGTTAGTACTTCTATAGTATAAAGGTAGCCCTATGTTTAGCTACCTATCGCATGCATTTGTTATATACTATCTCTAGCTTTCTATAGTTTCCTTCTATAGTCTTCCCGTATACGAGGATGTTAGAGTTATCTACAAATCCTATCGCTATAGTTCCCTTGCCCTCTAGGTTAGGGAGGAGTATAGATACAAAGAATAGGAATAGGATTAGTAAGAGGGTTAATCCTTATAGTATTCTAGTTGTTTAGGGCCTTGCCTAGTCTATGTATTCTCCTAGTCTAAGGCATGTTATCCTATCCTAGAGGAATGACTAGATGAATTGTATAATGTATCGTAGGTATGCTTTTATCCTAATATTGTATATTAGCCTTTAGTATAATACGTTGTCGAATGCTCCTAATATGTCTAGACATAATATTGATACTACTATTGTTAGGTCCGTTTTCTAGACTGTCTAGACCTATTCTATTATTAGCTCTAGGGCTAAGATAGTAGACCTTCCCGGTCTAGCTCCTATCTAGGATTAGGGGAGGAGATCCCTAGCCTCTACTTCTTTACTTATTCTCCCTACAATAATGGCCTCTAGGACTTTTGCTAGGGTGTTTAGTAGTGCTATAGGTCTGTATGCTCCTAGTTTGGTATAGTCTAGCTTTTATAGTTTCTTTAGAACGACCGTTATAGAGTGTTTGAAGGGTCTAGGGTAATATCCTTATTATAGGTATACTATGAAGAATTTGCATAGTAGGGGTCCAAGCTCTTGCCTACATTCCTTAAGTATTAGGTTAATAATTAGGTCGGGTCCTAGGGCTTTACCCTTTAGGAGCCTATTAAGTATCCTCTAGAGTTCTTCTATTCTAACCTCTTCCTCTATCTAGAATAGGCTTAGGTAGGATGTATCTTGTATGTCTTCTAGGTTAGCTACCCTCGGCTCTAGAAAGAAGTGTTAGGCTAGTGCTTCTGCTTTCCCTTGGTTTTCTGTTTGCATTCTACTATCCTTGTCCTTAATCTCTAGGAACTATAGAAGGGGGTGTCTTTGTCCTACCCCTTCCCTAGCCTACTTGGCTAGTTTCTAGATCCTATTCGGGTCCTTAGTAATCTCTTTAACTATGTCTCTCTAGCCTAGATTCCTATCCTTCCTAATTTGCCTACCTTTAGCCTATAAGGCTATTAGGTATGCTATTAGGGCCTCTTCTGTTCTTTCCTAGCTCTATTTACTCTTTAGGCGTCTTATCCTTTTCACCGCTTTGCTACACTCCTATAATTAGGTTATCGTAGCATATTTAGACGGTTTGGCCTTCGGGATGTCCTCTTAGATTATCTTGGTAAGCATCGCTTAGACCTCCTAGGCTATCGCATCGAGTTGTTCTAGTGTATCTATTGTTTTAGTAGAGATTCCTTATATCTCCTTCTTTACCCTAGCCCTAATCTTGTCCTAGTCTACCTTTTTCTATTGTAGTCTTTATATCTAGGCTTTAGTACTAGTCGGAGCCTATAGAATTGTAGTCTAGATTAGTATATAGTCTAATCCTATTTCTAGGTCTATCCTTGTTCTATATTCTTGCATATTTTGTTAGATTCCTGTAGTCCTAAATACTAGGTCTAGTGTCTAACAGCTCCTAGGAGTTTCCTATGTAATCGTGCCTAGCTCTAGTAGTAGGTTAAGGTAGGCCTTCTCTATAATTATAATAAGGTAGTCTACTACCTAGTATTGGTTCTAGGCGTTGTTCCCTCCCTACCTAGGATAGTATAGGTTAAAGTCCCCTAGTAGAACGATCTCCTCTCCCTCTTTTCCCTAGGTTGCTTCCTCTACTAGTAGGAGGGTGCCTAGTACGTAGTCTCTAGTAGGGCTAGATAGGTTGTAGTAGTTAAGGATATTGACCCATCTTTCCCCTATACAAAGGCGAATTGCAATCATGTCCCCTAAGTGTTCTATTACGTTCCACGTTTGTATACTAATTTCTTTAGATACGTATATAGCAACCCTTAGGTATACTACCCCTAGGAGTACAGTGTAGTATCCTAGGTATACTACTATGTTCCCGTTACTAGGGCTAATCCATAGTTCCTAGATTGCTATTACCTAGTATTCTTTCGGATCTAGCTATTAGAGGAATGGGATTTAGATCTTGTCTACGCTATAGTTAGTGTTGTACTATAGGATAGTAAGCTTCCCCTAGCTACTATTCATTTTAGGCGCCCTAGTATGCCTATATGTCTTCTATTACTTCCTAGCCCTAGTTCTGTCCTAGTTGCCCTTCTTAGCCTATAGCTAGGGGGAATAGTAATGAGATCTTAGTATTCTGTAACCTTCCTACTAGGGCGATGGAGCTTATGCCTATTAGTCTCCCTAGAGGTCTCCTTAACCTTTCGTCTATATCTATGTCTAGGCTTGTGCTTCTAACTTTTCTCTTAGACCTAATAATTATCCACCCCTCCGGGTCCTTCGGGTCTTTATAGTAGGTAAGGTAGTTCTAGCTCTTAGTTGCTTAGTCTCTAAAAGCCCTCGCTTTTGCAATAGCTACTTGTTTCACTTTGTACGATACTAACTATACTATATAGGTACCTTAGTAGTTGCTACATTTCCTTATCGTTCCTTAGTATTCGTCGGTTCTATGTAGTCCTACGCATTTCCCGTATACTTGTTCGGCTCTATAGTACTTTACTACATGCCTAAATTGTCTACACTTTAGGCATTGTGTAGGTCTCTACTTCGGATCGAATTCTTCTATAGTAAGAAGGGTACCTAGGGATACGAGGCCTTTTTATACAATTTCCTTTGCTTAGGCTAAGCTTTGTATATTTATAATAATGGAAGAGTGTGTCTTCCCTTCCATTACCTTTCGGCTTTTAAGCTAGGCTACTTAGGATATCTTGAGATTCGGGTAGAGTCTTCCGTTCTCTTCCTAGATCTTGTAGATGTAGCTAGGGTCTTTAGGGTTGAATCCTATAGCCCTAAAGCCGTAGACTAGTACCTAGTGTATTAGGGCCTCTACCGTAGCGCTAGGGAGCGCCTTCTATATCTACCCTAGTTTATTTGTTAACTTGTCTTTAGTAGGTTTAGATACTACAAATACCCGTAGGTCGCCGCTCTCGAGTTTCTTAATAGCAATTACCCCTAGGTCTTTTAGTCCTTAGAGTATTTCCTAGTTAGTAAGTCCTTTTATCTTTTCTTACTCTTCCTTCTAGCCAACCCTTATTATAATTATGTAACTTTTAAGGGGGATTCTCTATATGCTTAGTATGGCTAGCTAGCCTTAGGAGGTAGTCTATGCCTATGTTCTTGGTTCGGGTATTTTCGTATTGGTTTAGAGGTTCTATAGATAGGTTTAGAGGGTGTTTGTAGTATCGGCGTCTTTTAGTTAGTATAGGAGCTAGGTCTAGGCCCGCTAGAGGAGGGAGAGGAGGGAGAGGAAGTCTAGGGCCTAGGGAGTATCTAGTGCCTTTTAGATATCGTCTATTAGGGTTTGTAGGTTCTTTTGGATGTTTCTATTCGTTTTTAGCTAGTTAGGCTATTCTTTCGGGCCTTTAGGGCCCGATTTGGGTATTGGTTAGCCTTTGGTCTAGCTTTAGGGTAGAGGCTAGATCCCTCCCTCCCTCTACCTTTCCTCGGGTCTACCGTCGCGGTATCGTTTCTAGAGTAGTATATTCGTGTCTCCTACGCTCGTAGGCGTTAGCGCCTTAGCCTAGGAGTTAGACATTCCGTATTCTTCTTATATCCTCGTTAAGTTCGCTATTGTATACTAGATATATAATATATCGTTCTAGAGACGTAGGATCTCTATCGGTTAGCTATATTAGATTACGTACTAAGTTCGCTATCCGTTAGGATCGTAGAGGACATTAGCGTACTAAGTTCGCTACTAGGTAATATTACTAGAGAGGTCTATATTGTACCTACTATATAGCTTCCTATACCGCTAGCGATACCTCGTATAAGGAAGGGTAAAAGGAGTACCCGAGAGGTATCTAACCCCCCGAGCGCAAAGCGCTTAAAGACTATTAATCCGATCTCGTTACTAATATACGTATCCTTAGCCGATCGAAATCCGAATACTATCTACCCTATTAATGTCTTATAGAGTAGAAGTAGTCGGTAGATAAAGCCGATACTAGGTTTATAGGTTCGAGGGAATCTCAATATACTACCTTCTCTAAAGGAATAGGACTAGTCTTCGATAGAAGCTACTAAAAGTTACCGAATACGTCGAATCGTTACTATAGAGGTATTTACTCTACTATATCTATCGTCGCCGGAGTTATCGAAAGTTACTAATAGTTAATAAAAGATACTAAAAGATAAAGTATCCGCTTCGCTATATTGTATTCGAAAGGATACTTAGTAAGGATACTTAGTAGTAGGGATTATTAGGGACTTCCGCGGCGCGTACTAGTAGACGGGTACTACTTTATAACAATGTCGTATCCTATCTATAACGGTTTAGCGCGTACTTCCTTTACGAGATAGTATATATATACGTTAGTATTAGGATAGATTAGTACTATCCTAAGTAACCGATAGTACTTTATTATTAAATAGCGGATAGAAGTAGGGCTTACTATTATTAATCCCTCCCTAGTAGTAGCTATCTATATAAAGTTTCGGCATCTTTTAGGTACTTTTACTAACTTTTAGCTAACTAGATCGCGTAGACTAGAGTAGTTTAGAATAGATAGAGTATTTCCTATTATATTAATCCTAGAACAATAGGGCGAGCGAACGAGTTATCCTATTACCTACCTATTACCTATCCTACATTTCCCTTTAGTTACTATTATTAGTTGCTTTTACATTGTTAATTAGTATAATAATAGACCTTACTCTATACTCGGCCTTATATATTCGATATCGATATCTTCTTTCCTTCTTCCTCTTCGTCTTCTCTTATAGATATCGCATATATCCTCTTACCCTCTTCTACGGCGTTACCTTAAATACAAGAACTACGACAACCGTATAGAAAGTAACAAAGATAGCTAGCCCTTTCTTTGCCCTAGCCGCTCGCGGCTATCTATACTTCGGTTAGGTATAATTCGATTTAATACTATAGAGTAAGAGAGAACTAAGTACTAATATAGGTTTAGAGCTCTCCTATACATTGCCGTAGTATTAGCCGTTATGCTATCCTATAAGTTGTCTAGTAGTAGTACTCGGGAATCTATAAAGTATACTAATTAATCTTAGTCGTCGTATTCGCGATCGTTTAGCTACTACTACCCTCGCTCGTCGCTCCCTTAATACTACTCGTTTCTAGGTAGCTATCGTACTACTTCGGTAGCGCCGTTAGTAGTAGTAGTAACAATAGCAATAATAGTAACAATAGTAGTAATAGTAATAGTAGTAGTAGTAGCTATAGGATAGCGAGTAAGTACTTAGTTCTTCGTCGATCGAATATCCTAACGTACTAACTACAATCTAGTAACGACTTCGATAATATCGCTAGTAGCGACGAGTAAGTTATCTATATATAGAGAGTTGCTATTACGATATATACTAACTAAATTGTAGCGATATAGGCTTTGCCCCTAGTATCGATAAGTAAGTAAATCTTCGAGACTACTTCCCGGTATACTTAATACTAATTATACTATAGTAATAACGACAATCCTACTAGCGCTAGTAGTAACGACGACGACGAGTAAGCTATTTATCCTCTATACTAGTAGTATATTAGTATATTCGCTAACTATACTATAGCGAGAACGAACCTTTTACCGGCCCTATCCTAGTCTTCTCTCCTATCCTAGTCTTCTCTCCTACTACCGCTACTATCGCTACCGCTACCGCCGCCGTCGCCGCCGCCGCCGCTACCGTCCCTTTCTTCGTCCCGTCGGCCGTAGTACCTCTAGGCGGGTAGGTTAGTAATATACTACCTATCCCGACTAGAGGTATAATAATACCTTACCCTTAGCTAGCTAGGCCGCCTATTCCGGGCTACTTGCCTAAGCCTACCTATGTAATAGGTAAATAGTAGTCTCCGGATACTATCGACCGTATATTCTCGTCGAGTATTTAAGAGCGAGTACTTACTAATATATATTATAGCTACCTATACGAATCGTACGCTATAGCTATACTATATTATCCGTATTATAGAGACGACCTTAGGCGCTCGCTTCGCCTACCTATACAACGCCTACTATCGTAACGGTTTCGAATACTAGAATTATATAGTAGATATTAAGGCCTATATTAAGAAGCCTAGCCGTAGTTATACTCGCTATCGGCTCTATAAGGTATAATAGTACTCTTAGTCTACTATACTTTAAGTAGGACGTAATACTAATATACTCCTTCTAGATCCTATACTCCTACCGTAACGAGGAGCCTAGGCTTACTCTAAAGAGCCTAGCTCGCAAGCTAGATAGCTTTAGTAGCGGCTATAGTAGCGATACGGATAGTAGTATAGATAGTACTTGCGGTAGTATTACCGCTTACTAATTCTCTTAGTTATTCGCGTAATAAGTCCTAAAATATAGTAGTAAGACGTATATCGCATATCGGATATTTAGTATTCGGTATACTAGGCTTCGCTCTTTATAATAATTTTATACTCTTAGCGGTACCTATCTAGTGTTTTAGGTATAGTAGCGCCGCTATCTTAAATGAAACCTCTATCTCGCGATATTATCGTCCTTTCTAACGTAATATACTACTATTAAGTCTAAGTTAGGTCGACCTCCTCGATATCGTTAATTTCCTTAAATAAGTCTAGGTTAACGAAGTCCGATAGTATATCTAAACTCGTATCGTCTACATCGTTAGGTAGCCTCTTTACGACCCTCCGATTAAACTTAGTAACCTTCGCTATAACTAGACCTATCCTAATACCGAGGATATTACATAAATTATAGTATTCCGTATTAGATAGGTCCTAATCTTTGCGAGGTTTACTAAGCCTACTATTAAAGAGCGTCCTCGCCCTCGAGAAGATATCTAACTTTGTATTACGTACTATATAATCGTCTAGCATATACGTACCGAACTCCTATTCTAGTATATTGCGAATACGACGGATATATATATTAGAGTAGTATATTCGATCGAAGATAATATCGATATCGCGAGTACTATTCTTATAGCATATTAGCTCGGTTTTGTATACGAGATTAAGGTACTCTAGGCTTAGATTAATAGCCTTAAAGGTATCGGGTTTGCCCTTCTAATTAACTAGACCCGATATAAGAATAGACCGCTAGAGGTTATAGTTACTAATACCGTCTATAAGTAGCTATCTATAATAAAGCATCTCGCGGCTATAGTTATATTACGAAGTACTAAAGAATATTAGTATAAGTAGATTAACTATTCGACGAAGCTAACTAATATCGCTATATTTTACTACGTAACGGATAATAAAGAATGCCTTAGCCTTACGTAGAAAGCGATATATTATACGGAACTTAGTATCGTTATATCCCTCCCTATACTAGCTAGATAGGGTAAAGGCTTACTATCGGATATCCTCTACAACTTTATTAAAGATAGCGGCGCTAAGATAACGGCGAATGTAATCGTTAATTAACCGCTAGCCTTTATCTATATCTAGCTAGTCGTAGCCGATCTATCTAATATCGACCTTCTTCGAGAAGGTAGTAGATATAGCGATACCTCTCCTCTATAGCGTAGCGTAGAATAGTAATAGTATCTAAGTATTAAATATATACTAAACAAGCGGCTCTATTATATAGTACTTCGTATTATCGCGACTATACTACGTACGTCCCTAAGTATTCCGATCGATAGAAATAGTATAACTATATACCTCGTAGGGAATAGTAGTCTCGAAGTACGTCCGTACGATAGTATATAGTAGATTTATTTAAATATAAAACCAAGCCGGAAGCCCGATTAGCTAATCTCGACGGTTATACTCTCTACGAGAATACCTTATCTATTCCTTCGTACGCCTAATTATCTCGGACGTAAGCTAATTACTATAGATAAGATATAGACGACTATTACTAAAGTCGTCTAGTTCGTTAGAGAGGGAATCCGGGTTTACTTTAAATCCGAACTATGTCTAGAACATAGTAGTATATATCTAGACCGTACCTTTAGTAGTACCCTCGTTAAATAGTATTAAACTATATTGCATGAATTCCGTACGAGAATAGTCTAATAGAATATCGATAGCTAGCTTCGTCGGATACGTATATATACTACCGCGGAACCTCTATTTAGTATAGAACATTTTATCGATCGCTCTACTATATACGGACTTAATAGTATCCGTAATAATCGTACGTATTATCTATATACTAATCCTATTAGTAGAATTGATACTAGGCGAGAGATAGATATTACTAGCGTCTAAGAGAGAGGCTAGATTATATTAGCGCTAGAAAAGCCTAGTATCTAGTATAGCGGAATAGCGTACAACTTGCGTAGTAGTTATCGTAACTTGCTACTTCGTATAACTAGTTACCTCGTACTATACCTTATCCTCGAAGTTAACGTTATCGTAATTAAAACACGCCTATAGGTCGTAGGCCATAACCTACAACTCGACCTACGGTATATTAGCGAATATTCGAAAAGACATAGCGGTAACTACGTAACTATAGATATCGTCGACGAAAGTTAATAGCTTCGAAAATAGATATATCGGCGGAAGGGTATATAGAAGGTAATAGCCTAGGTATCGAGAAGAGTTACTAAATATACCGACTATATAGAAAACGTTCCAAGTACAATATAGTAGACGCCTATCCGACCAAGTCTCGACGATACGTATTCCGAAAGTTACTAAAAGTTACTAAAAGTTACTAAAAGTTACTAAAAGTTACTAAAAGTTACTAGGAAACATTCTAGGTAATCTATAGTAGATACTAGAGCGACTAAGTATTAAGGATAGATATCCTAAAAGTTAGTAAAAATTGCCGAAAGCCGCTAAAAGATACTAAAAGATACTAGATACCCTTATAGATATACATCTAGTAGTAAATTATATATAGGTTACCGGATTGTCCTATTAGCCTAAGCGAAGCAATAATAGAGGGAACGCAATAGAAGACCCGGTATAGAGTATTATACTATCTTTGTTCTACGTACCTTGCTTGTATCGACTATATTATATAGAAGACGATTTGTAGTATAGTAGCTCTAATAGACGCCTAGCCTATATAATGTCTCTAAATACCTTCGCTTTGTACTAGAACCTTAGAGATATATAGATAAGAGTAAATGTAAGGTATCGGACTTCTATAGTATACGTATATATAAAATGTATACGGTTACGAAGAAGACACGCCGCTAGACCGAATCCTTTATACTCGTACTCGTTCGTTAACTCTTCTAGTAAGAACGCTAATTGCTTATAAGATTAGTAATAAACCGGTACTATTTAGGAGCCTCCTAGGATATAGTAATATACGCCGATACGAAATCTAACTCTTTAATGTCTCTTCTATTCTCTCTAATAAACTAATCGAACGAACTAAATAGGATAAAGATAGGAAGAGTATAAAGCTCTTATATAATCGAGGGCAAGGAGACGACTTAGTCGTCTATACTACGTTTAGTAGAACCCTTATAGAGTAATGTCTTAAATATACGTCGGGCAAGGGCCTTCTTTAGTACTATACGCCTAAGCTCCGGTATAGTATATAACTTTAACGATAGTAAGATATCCCTATTATTACCCTTCTTCCGCTATACTTTACTACTAATCCAAGCCTCTAAGAACCGGCCTATTAACTATCTTGTAGTCCGTAGTATATTAACTACTATTTGTAGTCTATCCTACGTACTAACTTCGTAGTCTCGGCGAGTATATACTTTGCGCTTTCGCTACGGGCATATACTAGGAAGTGTATTAATCGTAGTAGGTACTTTAGAGAGGGGACTAGATAGTCTATAGGTAGCGACTATTTATTAAGATAGAACGTCCTTAACGTCCTACTACTAGCCGTTACTATAGCTATCGTCGGTGTCTATACTAATCCTAGAGTCGCTACTATATATACTAGAACTATCGGTACTAGTATTAGTCGCGATGTCGTCGACTATATCTATTAATATATCGTACTACGCCGATAGCGATAATATAGCGCTCGGTACTTCGTTCGTATCTATTATAAGTAGTAATTAAAGCGCCAACTATACGCTACTAAGAACAATAAGAGAGATACTAATAAAGTGTAATATAGGCGTAGAAGTAGACTACTAAAGTCGGCTTACTATTCTATATATAAGCTAAAGTATATATATAGTAATACTAGCCCTAATTGCCCTTAGACTCGCTAGCGCGAATTCTAACCCTACATAATTGCTACCTTCTCATTAGCTAAAAGTTAGTAAAAGATGCTAAAAATTGCTAAAACTTAATAAAAATTAATGAAAATTGATTTACCCCCTAGTAATTCTAATTCCGCTAGCGAGTCTAAGTAACTAAGGTAAGCCTAGACTAGAAATCAGTGATTCGTGTCAAGCCACACACTAGCCACACACGTGACTTCCTATACATTTAACACGATCACTGATTTCTAGTCTGGTCTCCCGAGATAGGGTGTGTGCACGGTCACGCTTCATGTGAGTGCCTATGCAAGGGCGCTCCCAGGCCGGCCCTGCAAAAGCAGTACCAGGATATGAGTGAATCTATTATCGCCAAGACATGAACACGCTAATCATTTCAAGCAGCCTTTCGCCCCCCGTTATCATATCCCTGCGCTGACAATAGCAATGCGGTCTCTTGCAAAAATACGCAATCGAAACATCCAGTCACCGGGAACATACTGATCTCATGGCACACCCAAGATGACTTGCTCGCCGCGAAGAGATCGCTAGAAGTGGAGTGAACGAAGCACCTACTTTACCGCTGCTTGCCATCAAGGAGTACCTATGCTTCCGATGCTGCCAGCATCACGAGAAACTGCTTCGCTGCAAAGGGTGCCAAAGAGCGTGCTACTGCTCAAAGGAACGTCAGGTTGATGACCGGCGGATTTTCCATAAGAACGTTTGCAGGGTAATGCAGGACGTCAATGACATTGAGAGCAGCGAGATGTCTAGCGACCTGGATCGGGATAATTACACGGACGGCATAGTATGTACGCTCTCACTTCCCGTCACTGTCCTGTTGGCTGATGGAACTCAGCGACACAAAATGCTGTTCATCAAACAATTGCCCTCTAAGAAATTGACGCGAAATCAAGAGGGCGATGTCACTCATATAGTGTCAGGTTCGCCGTATTGCGCAACTTGCTACTTGACGAGATATCAGCTGGCCTGTAAAGGAATACCTCTGAACCCATGCAAGACCTGTCACTTCGTTTCGCATTGCCAAAAGTGTCCGTAAAACCACACTGAAAATCAATGTCAGTACTACACTCCAATCGGGCGGCTCGAGATGTACAGACTGCGACACTTCGGCATCTATGGGACGGTCTCGTGCGTTCAACCAATTGGTGCGCTTTGCCAAATCGACGACTATCGACCATTATCGTCGTACGACAATTGGCCAGACTTCTTCATGACCGTGCCAATGAGAGCACTTCACACGTACGACGATGATAACCCCGAGTACTTGGCCATATCCGCCACAGAGGGGTCCACAATCAGTATGACAATTATAGCTGCACTGGAAGCCGCGATCCTGAACATTGTCGACAAGCAAGCTATTACTTTGCATATCCTTGGCGCAACAAGCAGAGAGTCAAGCTATATGCTTCTATTTGAGGACCTACTACACCTATTCCCACGACTCCAGCACATTCATATCGTACTCTGCGGTCCAGGTGTATTCGGCCCAACAAGTCAACCTCCTGGAGAGATTGGGCAAGATATGGAAATGGAATGCTACCCAGAATCCACGAGCATGGGCAGAAGGAGGTAGGTCCATGGCATTTTTCAAAGGCTTGTATCACGAACATGCTCAAAAGTCTGCTTTCAAGAGACCTGACCTTGCAGTTCTCTTCAATAGCGGCAGACCTCAGGAAGCTGTTGAATCTTGGGCACCGGCGACCCGTTATCTGGTAGATTCTAGTATCAACACTATGTACACGACTTACACGAAACGCGAGGCCATGGAAGAGGTTGCTGAGCTGGAAGGTCTGAATGTCAATTTCGTTATACGCTCGGAAGTGAACAAATGGCGAGGTCTGGTCCCTTGGCCTGAACTTTTGGAGGGCGAGGAACATTCGGCTTGGCATAAGAATTGTTATTGGTATATCTTTCGGGGTAAGAACGATGACTGAGACTTGTGACATGTTGTGATTCATACGACCTTGTGGTGCTTTGCCTGTCTGAGCAGAGCGCGAATGACGTGGTGGTTACAGGACGTGATATGATCAATAAAATCGTGCGGTACTCCATAGACTAGCTTGGTCGCTCTTCTTCCAGTGAAGCAGCATCTCGAATACTAAGTGATGTCCTCGCATCATTCACTTCGGCTCGGCGGGCTGCTCTGCGTTACCTGGCGGCTTGGAAAGCTATCTCTCATCAATCATTCATGCTCGGCCAGATCCAAGACTGTAAAGCATCTACCGTTGTAGCTCTGTGTTTAGGCGTGGTTCCAGGCATGACGGTGCTTCCCAGTGTGCTGGGGTGGCCGCGGTCCTGCTAAAAGTCATCTTTCTGAGCGTGGCCGATTGGTATCTTGCTTTCTGATTGGCTTGGTGCAGGCTTCTGAACTTGTGAGCGGGGTTATTGTGTCTTAGTTACGATCGAGGTGGCTGATAGTATACTTGCAAAGCAAAGATGAGAACACTGGTTATTCCCGGCCATGCAATGCGAAACACTACAAAACTGTATCTAGAACGTGACAGCGCCATCGTATGCAGCGTCCCCATTGTTGAGACCGCCAAATTTGTGGAACGTAAGACGTTGCCTGCCACTGCTTTAATACACGAATTGCTAGCCAGTCCAAGGGTTGACCCAATCATGATCGCCCCATACGACATACAGGCCCAAGGAGACGACAGTACCGTCGCCACCAATGTGTTGGCCTATCGTCGTTCGATTGTCTTTGGTCGTGTCCGTGTTGAAAGCAACAGTCTTGCTCACGCCTGGCTTCCTATCAGCTCTGGCTTGTGTTTTGCCACATAAGGACTCACCTTGCACCAGATCCCAGTATGTGTGGTCGCCGTTGGAGTATCTTAGAGCCATTGTATTTCTTGACCAGCGGAGCGCAGAGCGCTGCATTAGAACCATTGACAAAGGTCACCTGAGAGAAAGGAATCGGCTCTGGTGATACGCGAGTCTCACTTGCCCAGATGGAAGCGCCGTCGGCTACGTAGACGACCAAGTTTCCATCGTCTTGCATGCGGAGTGTATAAGGGCCAGGTCTGCCGCTATTCCAGGATCGGTTCTTCCAGGTCGTATCAGCGTTGAGATGACCAGCGACGGGCAGAACGGCTGATAGCGCTGTGCACTATCGCCAGCGTAGCATCGTAGTAAAGACATTACCAGCTAGCCAAAGAATGTACATGGTAAGAAGTATGCAGTCTACAGAGGGCCTACAAGCTACCGCGAGAGGTAACGTCGAAGAGAGTGAAGCGCCAAGCCTCAAAGCTTGGCAAAAGGCAAAAGTCCATAGGTGGTGATATCATTCCGACTTGCTACGGCATCAGGAGACACATCACGGCACTGAAAAACAACATTGAATCATTCCCGGGATACCACATACACATGCTTCGCACCCTTCGACCAACACATCCCTTCTCTCGCACGTTCCGCAACATGTCTCACCCCAAAGCCATCTTCGCCCCAGGCGTGAAAGAAGGCAGCACCGGAGCAGAACAATACACAAAAGGCTCCCTGGCAATTTCCCAACTCGACCCATCACCTTTCAAACAATTCGACACATGGTTCAAACACGCAAACGAATCCGGAGTCTACCAACCAGAAACTGTAACCCTCTCCACAGCCTCCCTCCCTTCAGGAAAAGTCTCGGCACGGATGGTCTACCTCAAAGAAATGGACGACAGAGGTTTTGTCATCTACTCGAACTGGGGCACATCGCGAAAAGCGAAAGATGTCGACAGTAACCCTTATGCAGCACTGACGTTTTGGTGGCGAGAATTGGAACGTCAAGTGAGGGTGGAGGGACCGGTAGAGAGGTTGTCGAGTGATGAGAGCCAGACGTATTATGACACGAGAATTCGAGGGAGTAGGCTGGGCGCTTGGGCGAGTCAGCAGAGTCAGGTTTTGAAGGACAGGGAGGAGTTGGAGCAGCAGGTCATGGATGCGGAGAAGAGGTTTGAAGGGAATGAGAAGATTCCTGTTCCGGAGTTTTGGGGTGGGCTGAGGGTTAAGCCTGAGACTGTGGAGTTCTGGCAGGGGAGACCGAGTCGGTTGCATGATAGATTCCAATATTCAAAGGATGAGAGGGGGCAGTGGAAGATTCAGAGGTTGAGTCCTTGAGCTCAATGTTGCGCTTTGCTCGCATTGCCTGCGCGCGGAACATCGAATCTGTCTCCAGAACAAATACACCGTCTGCATCGCGATAGACGTGAAGTTGAGCTGGGGATTCACAGCGTCGGCTGCTTGCATGAGACGGCCAGAAATACACTAGTGCTGTGCGCTCAACACGACAGTATCTGCTGGACTACTCCTCTTCACGTTCGCTTTGAGCGCTCGATGCTACTTGTCTCCAAAAAAGACTTTCCCATCGAGCTGGAGCTCAATGATGTGCGAGGTCGAGATCTGAGACCGCCAAGCATTTATTGCTTGTGTGAGATAAATGAATTCCCAGAAGCGAAGCCTTCCGAAGCATAACGGAAACACCATGGATCGGGTCAGCTACCTTATGCGCCTCGTACTGCCGGCGCAGTGTCTATTGCTACCAGCGCCTACGTTGTCCGCCGCTGGTGGTCTGGTTAATCAATTAACATGAGAGCCTTCTATAGTGTAGGGCCGTCTCGATGTACTGGAGGACCACATACAAGCCCCATACTCAAGTGCGCTTCCCAGCCTTCATAAGAGAGCGGAGATTGAGTCAAGTATTCTTCCGTCTCTTTGAGACGCCATAAGAACACTCTCTGAAGGCTGGTCACCTATGTGCCTTTCTGCGTTAAGCTTCCTTGGTCCGTTGATCTGAGCCACTCACTCCTTCTTGTCATCCCTTAACACCATGTCTTCAGCTTCATCCACAATTCTCTCCTTCCTCTTCGCTGCAGGAGTCAGCGCCCAACAAGCCGGAACCAACACAGCAGAAACCCATCCCTCCTTACCAATTTCCGAATGTACAGTCACAGGCTGCTCCACTCTCGACACCTCCATCACCCTCGACGCAAACTGGCGCTGGACGCACACCGTCGAAGGCTCGACAAACTGCTACACGGGCAATGAATGGGACACCTCAATCTGCACATCGCCAACCGTATGTGCGCAGTCCTGTGCCGTGGATGGCGCAGACTATGCTTCAACTTACGGCATCACGACGCCTGAAGACGGGTCGCTTTCTTTGACATTCGTGACTGGTGCGAATGTCGGATCTAGGAACTACTTGCTTGATGCCAGCGGAGAAGCGTACAAGATGTTCAATCTAAAAAACAAGGAGTTTACTTTTGATGTGGATGTCTCGAACCTGCCGTGCGGATTGAACGGCGCTCTGTATTTTGTTGAAATGGCAGCTGATGGTGGGATGGCGGCGTACGAAAACAACAAGGCTGGTGCGAAGTATGGGACTGGGTATTGTGATTCGCAATGTCCTCAGGATGTGAAGTTTATAAATGGGGAGGTGAGCGGAGTAAAGACGTGCTTTAGAATGAGCCATCGCTGATATTCCTGGTAGGCAAATATCGCGGACTGGACACCATCGACTGGTGATTCAAACTCTGGCACAGGCTCGACAGGTGCTTGCTGTGCCGAGATGGACATCTGGGAAGCTAATTCAGTCTCTGCTGCTTTCACACCTCATCCTTGCGACGGCACTGGTCTTACAGCTTGCAAATCCACTGAGACGTGCGGTGCTGGCGACTCGAGATATGATGGCATCTGTGACAAGGATGGCTGCGACTTCAACTCCTACCGAATGGGTAACGAGAGCTTCTACGGCGAGGGAAGCATTGTCGACACTACCTCGACTTTCACCATCGTGACACAGTTCATCACCGATGATGGTACTGACACTGGAAGCCTATCCGAGATCAGACGCATCTACGTTCAAGGCGGCACAGTCATACAGAATTCTGTCAGCGATGTTTCTGGCGTCGATACAACGAACAGTATTACAGAAGGTTTCTGCGAGCAACAGAAGACCGCTTTCGGAGATACCAACAGCTTCGATGCCCGTGGTGGACTTGCAGCGATGGGCGATGCATTCGAGAGAGGGATGGTGCTCGTGCTTTCCATTTGGGACGACTATGCTGCATCAATGCTGTGGTTGGACTCCACTTATCCAACGAATGGCACAGGCCCGGGCGTGAAGAGAGGAACATGCGATGCAGCAAGTGGCGCACCGGAAACAGTGGAGGGTGCTCATCCAGATGCTTCGGTGACGTTCTCGAATATCAAGTATGGTGCCCTGAACTCGACTTTTAGCTCGGCGTAAGGATCACGTGGTAGGAGAAGTCGAAGAATATGCATAGACGTACCTTAGCAAAGTAGCCGGCACTGTCCTTGCAAGAACAGCACTCTAGCCATATCGCTCGGTTCTCGCATTTTCTTCGTCTCTGGCTTGATTTCCATCATTTCTGGTCCAGGTCTAAGCCTGGATTGTGATTCGACGGCATCATCTTGCACAGTGTGCTCTTACCAGCGATGAACACCGTAGGACCTCCGCAGGGCATGAATGAGCTTCACCTCTACCGAGCACCATGCTCGATCGTGATACTGGTTGTCCACTAGGCTAATGAGTGCATCACACTGCGCTATGGCCATTGGAAATGCGGCAATGCCCGGCATTTTATTGTCCTGGTCGATACATGCGTAGCCGATCCAAATGCCTGCGTCTATCGACGAATCCTCCCGCAGGTATGCGTCAAGCGCTTGTAGGGTCCTCTGAAACTGTTTATTCTCGTAGTCGTCTGGATATTTGGCCCATGGCTCAGGTTTGACCCATCGATACGAAGTAAATAGAACGTGCTGTCGGGCCGACGGTGTATTTGAGGCAAAATAATGCTGCGTAAGACCACGACCTTGAAACTACTATGGAACCCTTCCAACTTGTCAGTGCCGGTGCGGGGAGAACCCTACACCTCCGAGAGAGGAACTACACCGCTATTACTTGATATAACTAGTAGTATTTAGAAAGGACTATCTACGAGGAACTTAGAAGTCTAAATATAAGTGCGTAGCTATAGCCTTAGGTATTATATACGTAATAGAGACAAACATATATATATATATATACTTTAAGTTATCCCCTTATCGCGCATATATAGCTAAACAAAGATAAAGCAAACAAAGGGGCATTAATAGACTAGTAGTTAAACTAAATATATCCTCTTTCTAACTAGACTAGTACTTAGTAGTAGACTAAGTAGTATTCTAAATAGCGCTCTTATAGTCTATAAGGTTTAACTATTTAATAAAGTAGCTATACTTAAGCTTATTAAGCGGCTTAGTAAGCCTATTAGTAATCTAATCATAGGTACTAATCTAGATAACGATAACTATACTATTAGTAATCTTCTTTCTTATAAAGGAGGTATATAATGCGTAGTATATAGTACTCGATTAGAACTACTCGAATTACTAAAGAAGAAAGGGAAGAGAGGTATCTAGAGAGAAGATATATACCTATAGGCCAAGATAGGCCGCCCCGGCCCTTCTTGGCCTATTTCGACTCTAGATAGGCCGACTAGGCCCGTAAATAGGCCGACTAGGCCGTAATCGTAACATTGTCCCCCTCCTCTATAGGCCTACGTCCTAGAGGCTAGAAATAGAAAACTTTACTTACGGTCTATTATTATATATAAAGTAAACCTTACTATTGTTCGAAAAGCTTACTTAGGTAGCGATAACGCTATTGCCGTACCGCCGTAGGGAGTTAAGCTATCTAAGTCTATTTAAATTAGTCCCTTTTATAATATATACCCTCTAGGTATGTTTTCTAATACTACCGCTCTACTATCCCCTATGCCTAGCGCCGGAGGGAGTAAGCTATATTCGACCCTTCTTAAGGTAGTTTGGGCTAACTTGGTATAGTAGCCCCCTTCCTTCTAGTAGTAGCGCCCTTATTAGTTATCGCTAGTCGCCTTTGTATTACCCTAAGTCCTCTTAGACCGTTTCGGCCCGATAGCTATCCGTATAAAGTTTAATAGCAATCCATGCCTTAACTATACTAATATTATATAGGGCTATACCGGTAGAAGCCGTATTAGCCTTCTTAAGGCTATATGCCCCTAAATTAACCCGTCTAACCGTAAGGAAGACCTTACTAACGAGACTAAGTACTTCGACTATCTAAAGTATACCTCCTATAGCTCGGGCTACTTCTAAGTAAGTCGCTTCGGCTCGAGATAGCTCGGATAGGGCTAACTTACGTCTAGATTCCTATAGAGTATAAGCCTACGATTAAGGCGGCTAACTAGTTGCGCTAGGAGGCCCTAAACGCCTCGACTAACGAAAAGAAGGCCCGAAAGGCCTACTAAGCTTATATATCGGTCTACGAGAAGGTTAAGAAGTACGTATTAGCTCGTATAGGATCGAGTTACGCTAACTAGTACC
>LFZO01000316.1:0-42263 GCA_001578225.1 Pseudocercospora musae | reverse complement strand
CATCAAGCTCAGCATTTGGCACCATTGTACCATGCTTTTAAACAGTGCTGAGCGGCTCAGCCAGGAGCACAGCACGCTTGGCCACTGATGTAGCTTATGTCTTCAACTCATGTCGGGAATTATTGAACATTACTTCTGAAGGCCAGGGCACAGGACAATGCTACCCGCAATCACAACCATACTCCGACTGCGATCCACAAAAGGACTAAGAATGCTTTCGGCGAATCAGGCTGGCGGCATGCTTCATCCAATCCTACAGTCTGTCAGACGCCCCGAAGTACACAGCTTTGTCTTACACCTGAGGTAGACCGGACCGCGACTGCTTCATCGATCTCGACACGCATGCCTCTCCTATGCGAAAGAGTCTCTGAGATTGCTCTGGCAAGTGGCGAGCTCACCTCGGCACAATCGCGAACTGTTTTGGATAGATGCACAATGCATGGAGCAAGTTGATCAGTCCGAACGTACTCATCAGGTCGGGCTTGATGTTTAACGACGAGCTGACTACGTCTTGGTGTGGCTAGGTCCTGTGTACAGAACAGCAACGAAGCATTACGAGGCTTCCAACGGCACAGCCCTGCAGCGCATGGCAAAGTATGGTGGACGTATCAAAGTGCTGCCATGCTCTCTACATGGCTATCACCGAGGGACACACGAGTGTTGTGCAAACTATGATCGAGCATCGTGATGTCGACATGAACATCAAGGCCCAGGACAAGGACGGTGACCGACCTTTGTACGTCGCGAAGCGGTATGGCTACCGTGGTGTTGTACAGCTCCTGGTGTATAATTGGAAGCCTAAAAGAAGTTAGAGAGGGAGGACGAGATCGATACTACAGAGTCCGCATTGAAGTGAGCCCACGACACCTTCATCTCAATACCATCTCTTGCCGGAGGCAAACGAGCGACCACAGTGGGCGAGAGGATGCAGCGTTCTTTAGGACCCGAGCACTCTGACAAGCACCGCGTGCAATTTTGACCAACAGTCGGCTGCGCATGCTCTGGTATCATGATCTTTCCGGAATACGATGCTGAACCCGGTAAGCTCCGCCATCCGGACAGCAGCCAAGGCCAGCGATCTCCACAACCAGGTCTGCATGGGGAACAATCGTGGATGCCCTGGCAAATCTAGCTCGGCATCTCAATGAGATCCCTGGTCTGTCACAGAAGTCCCGATCTGCCGGTCGGGGGCAGACGCAAAGTTCAAGAATGCAACACCTGCCCCGATGACAACCACGAGCTACTTATACGCTGGCTTTACGGTAGCACACGTGCGACTCATAGATCTGTACGGAGAACGACAAGCAATCGGGTAACGAAAGGGCATGTATCTACCTACTTATCCAAATATTCGCGACGCTCATTTGACAAGATATAGAAGATAGCGAGTACCACTCCATCGCATCTTTCCCATTTCGCAGCAGCAATTCGATTCAACAACACCAATAATCAGTCCACACAAGCATGAGATCAATCTCCATCCTCTATATCATTCTCGCCCTTGTGGGCTTCAGCATGCAACAATGCACGCCAAAAGACGGACATTGCCCCAATAACGACTGCAATGAATGTTGCAACTTATCAGCTGGTTGCTATAATAGTGGTGGGAGGGGTGGCGATACAATCATCAGGTGTTCTGGATAAGGTGGGTATCGATAGCGCTGGCGAAATCCTGGAATGCTGCTGAGACGGAACAGATTGAATCAGAATAAAGGTTGGACATGAGAGATCGAAGATACAAATATGGTATGATGGAAATGTGTCGTGTCATTCTACCTTTCAAATCGTAGTGCTGAGGCAGCTCCTTCCTTTTTTATGATATATGTGTAAGGCGACCCCCGCATACCATCTTTCACACACCATTTCGACTTGGAACAGTGCCTTTTGGCCCGCGATTTGAGCTTTCGATGCAGCGACTGGCCAAAATCTGACTTTGATGTTGTCTGACATCAACCTCCCATGTTAACTGGTCCAACCCCAACAGCCTCCCGGGTGATCGCCAATGGCCTTTGCAAACCTAGGGAGAATCCGACCGCCAGCTTGAAGCGATGCCTGAGATCAGTAGGGAGAGGTGTCGTCTAATGCACGGCATTGCTTGTTGGAGAGTCTGTCGAGGCTGGTCGAAAATAATGTCCCGAGTGAGGAAATATTCGTAGAAGGGTCGCTAGAGAAATTATCCTGGACTCACACCTTCGAAATCACAGAAGCCGAATCACCGCACAACGTGATCTCGTCATCATCAACATCCTCGAGCCCGGACATGTCAGCCTGACTCTCTGCTCCTCCAGAATGCCGGCTTTCTGTCTCTGCACAAGTCTTCGGAAAAGTCCTTTCGACTTCGTGCTCTTCTCAGGGTCCACAGGCTTCTTTATCGTCGCTCGCAATGCTGGCAAATCCCCGACCAGACCCTTCAACTTGTCCTGATATTCTGATGAAAGTTTCCTAGGATTCGCTCCCATTCGCAAAAGCGTCAAGGCATTTTCTCGCCTCTCCTTCCTGACAGCGGAGAACAAGGCCGTGCTAAACCTCGTTTTATGGCCGAAATCGACACCGGCACCGAGTTGAATCATCTTTTCGAGGACAGCCGAGCTGTTTTCTTGCCAGCCTGCGACGAAGCCCAATGGTGTGAAGCCATGCTGTGGTTCCTTATAATTCAGGATGGCACCACGCTGTACGAGTAGCTCCACTATAGCTGGACTTTCGACGTAGAAGATTGGCGTGACGCCCTCTTTGGCTTTCGCTTCAATGTTGGCGCCTCGATCAAGTAACAGCTTCGCACTGTCTAATCGATCTTTCTGTACCGCACTATGAAGCGCAGTCCATCCTGCACTCGTTGCTTTGTTGACGAAGTCGCCTGCGTCAAGCATTAGTGACACACATCGAAGATTTTTTGAATATGCCGCGAAGACCAAAGGCATTCCTCGCGTAGATGTTTTGGGCTTTGCATTTGGGCCAGCACCCCTTTCGAGCAGAAGTTCGACAACAACATCAGACTGCCCGCGCCGACATGCTTGGTGAAGGACTGATACTCCTTTGCTTTTGTATTTCTCTGTTACAGATTCGAAAGTGCCAAATTCTTCGGGGGAAGAACCATGATCTTGAAGGCGCATTAACATCAGCGCCTAAGTCCAACAGTTTCTCTGCGATCTTTGTACTGCCATAGCTGGCAGCTACATGTATTGGCTGTTGTTGGCTATAGATGTACTTCGGGCCTTCGAGCGGGTAATTCGATCATGTCCATATGATCGGCTCCGTTGATCATGATGATGTGGTCGATAATCCGGACTATATCGAAATGAATACCTTCTCGAAGGAACAGATCAACGAGCCTCGAGTCTCCTGCACGACATGCAGTGTGAAGGGCTGACCCAAGGCCTCCGCCAGGAGCTTTGACATCGGCGCCTGCCTCGAGCAGAGCGTTGACAATATCCTTGTGCGATCTGCTAGCGGCTAGGCAGAGTGCGGTCCCGTAGGTCTTACTTGAAGAGTCGACGTCGCAATTGGCTGCGATCAGGGCGTTGACAAGTTCTCTGTGAAACGGTTGTGCAGCTCTCTATCCATGTAATCTCCCGCAATGCTGGCGCGGCTGCATCCACAAGAGCTCCTCCACGAACCACTTTTGCAAGAGTAGGAAAGTTGATGGCATCCTTATGGGATTCTGGCATATCGTCCTATGTCTTGCCGATGTTGGTCGCCAGCTTCTTCAAAAATTCCAGCAGTGGCGCAAGGCGATTGATCTCGCCTTTATCAGCCATTAAGTTGATGGCCTTCTAGGCTACTCCAACAAGCTCGAGGGATTCTTTCACGAGAGGACGGAGACCGTCGTGGTGAAGAGTCATATCACCTGGCTGACCTTGGCCAAACTCAATTCCTTCTTCGTGGCCTTGTCCTTCTGGAAGTTCGACAAGCCGTCGTCCACGGCAGACGCGCTCTTGTCCTCATCCACGCTACCTCACTAATCTCCCTTCGCTATCGCTCAGTACGAGACAGCGTTAAGAGACCAATATGCGACATAGTACAGTCGTCTGGTCTCCATTACGCTGCTGCTGTATCCGCTCGCGTAGCTCCTGGACGTTACCGCTGACCTGGCTCACAAGAGCTCATCATGTTCTACCGAAAGCTCCTCTAGACGCAGCCTAATGTGTCAAATGTGAAGCAGCACCTCGTTGCACATGTCGCGACATACAGTACAAGTGTTCGTCCCGGGTCTTTCACAGTCTACCCAGGCTACGAGAATGGCGCAGAGATGGGAGATGGCATCGTCCGACCTGCTAACAAGACGCTTCGTTGGAAAGACATTACCTTCATCAAGCTTGATGGTATTGAAGGTATTCCTGTGCAGATTACTTTCCGCTTCCTCCCAACGACAATCCTGAAGGTGCAAAAGTGATAAGCGAACGCCTCATCAGTCCCTGGAGATATATTGGATGTTCGAAGTGCAAAAAGTGAAGCATACATTTGCGAGCAGCAAGGGGCTCGAACCCTCAACCTTTGGTGCATTCTGGGCCGAAAACCAACGCGCTACTGGAAGGTTGTTAGTACATGACGATCAACCGGACTGGATTGAGGAACTGACCCATTGCGCCAACCACCCGGGCTTCTGATTGGACGACTCAAATCCTAAACGCATATATCGTACAGGTCCAGCTCCGGGAGACCTGAACTGGTCCTCCCACCTGCAAAATGGAAGTGCAAATTCTCCCAGAACAACGCATTAGTGTAACCGAAGATCGAAAAGCGTCGAGGTCCGCAAAATCCTACTTAAACGCGAGGAGGCAGGTGGGTATAAAGTTTACCTACCCCCGCCTATCCAACTTCAACCCCAGTAGTACTGTCTAGAGCGCCCTTCAGCAGCAGAGGATATTTTTTTCCGTGTCTCATCAAAGCTATCCAAATCCCTATATGACTCTTTCCAGATTGAATTTTGTCTTGCAACAACGGTACGGAAATGTAGATAAAAATCCCCTTTCCAAGATTCTCGCCCGCCGTGGCAAAAAGTGGCAAGCTGTGCGAGTGCTACTTGATTGCCAACTCGAGCTTTCTGTCGTTCACGATCCTTGTGCGGGCCCGTCCTCTGAAACCTGACTTGATTGCTCCGATAAAGCACTTTTTAGCAGCATTCTCGGGAGTGCGGGATTTCATGTAACGCGTGGAAATGCCTCACGTCTACTATGCACTTGCCATGTTGGCTCAAGAAGCTACGCATTGGACAATACTTGCCTTGCAAACGTTATCGGCTGTCCGCAGTTGGTGTGTATGTATGGAACTCCATGCTACTCCAAAGTTTGCCGAAGTCTGATATAGTGATCGTTTAGCCATTCGTGAAAAGACCGCAACAAGTTGGCGAGCATGGATCGTCATGCGAAGCCTGTGGGACAAGAGAAATGGGGTTCACCCGAGGAAGGAGAAATTTTGATCGAAATGCACTCAAAAATGTTTGCATCGATTATCAACCACAATGCCGAACGTATGCGCCGAGAAGAAAGCAAATTCAGCAAATAGTGCCCACGCCAATGCTCGCTGAAAGTCAGAGCAAGAAGCAGTCTTTCATCATCCACAAGCCAGGCCAAGAAACTCCGATGTGCGTGGGTGAGTGCGTAGATATATAAGAGTAAGAGAAAAACATTAATCCATCTCTGCCATTAAAGTCGAATCCTAATGATCCAGTCCTCGATCTCCGGATCAGTCCAGGGTTTGGTAGACTCGACTTCCTTCTAGTAAGTCTCAGAATCTGCACGATTGTGACCGTGTCGTGCTGAGGCGTCCATGTCACTGACAGCATGTCCTACGATACTGCGGTCTGTGCGATCTCGATCGTCGAAAATGAAAGGCCCAGCATCATTCCTTGGCGTCGTGGGGCCATCGTGTACAGGCCCGCCTGGTGATAGTGCGAATTGTGTGTGGGTGGTCGGCGTTGCCGATCTTGCTACATGGAGCTCATTGGTTGTCCGCGATCCAGACTTGGGCGGGACGATGTCTATTGGTCGTGTACCAAGAGCTCCAGAGCTGGCTCGAGATCGATGACCTGGTGGCCTGGAAGCGCCTGGCTCTGCTTGCCGCGTCGGTAGTGAAATGTTGCGAGCAGGAGCTGAAAGCGTAGATTCCTGAAGAAGGCGAGACAGCTCGGCTTCCATATTCGACTCACGACTGTCCCGTTCAGGTGGCGGGGGTGTATGATATCGTTGGTGTTCGTCGCCGTCGCTATTGCTGTAGCCGGGGTGTTCCTCTGATGACGCCCTTGATTCGACTCTGCTATCTCCTTGCCCTTGTGAAGACGCTTCAAGCTCGGCATGTTCCTCTATCAGATCGTCAAAATCAGCACTCATCACAGGCTCCACATCGACATCGGCATCCAGGTCGGATACCAATCTGCAGTTCGGGCAGTTGAAGTTGGGCCATGCTGGGCCATTAATATAGTTTCGCACGCACTTGAAGTGCCACACATGGCTGCATGGCGCGACGAATAGGGCCTGACAAGGTGCCACGGGATTGAGACAGATCGAGCATTCCGAGCTGTTCACGCTCGCAGCATCTGAATCGCGACCAGCTCCACCCTTTGACTTGAATGCATGCTTAAACAGCTTCTTGTGGGCGGAGGTGTTGAAGCTGTTCAAAGCCTTCTGCCAGCCGCGATTGCATTCTATGCGAATCTTGACGCAGCGAAAGATGGCCTCCTCTCCGCCTTTAAAATCGATGCCGAGCTGAACCACGTCGCCATCGTTCACTGGGTATGGTCGACTTTCAGCACCAGGGCTTGACAATCGGACGTGGTTCAAGAATGTGCCTGAACTGGATTTTACGTCCTTGACATACCACTGTCCTTCGTTGCACCAAAACTCGCAGTGCCTTCTGCTCACGACCTTGCTCTTAAAGCCCACCACATCGCCGGCAGCATTGTCTCGTTCACTATATCGACCAACGCGAACAACGCTGTTCGGTGTTTTGAGCTGTCGTGAGACTGCTGCGAATTGTAGTGAGGGTCGGTGACTGGCACGTGTTTCGACATGCGGTATAAAGCGGATGGTGGGAAGGTGGTCTTTGCTCTGGCCAGCAGGCGGTGTTGAAGACTCAGGCATAGCGCTTGACGAATCTGCCGCTCCGTTCCCAGTTTCCGTGGCAGAGGCTCTCCGCACTGTGGTGTTGGCCATGGCGGTCGGGCCTTGGGAGCTGGCAGCGCGACTCCTCGTCATATCGGCAGCAGTGGTACTCGGCTCAGGAGAGGCCGGCTCGGTGGAAGTCGAAGTTGGGTGCGGCGACTCCCGGTTGAGGCCGCTTCTACCTTGTATCGTCGGTATCCAGCCGTTCTCTGCAGACTGAATCGTCGAGGGCGGCGCAGGCTGGCGATTGCCCCGCTCTGTACCTGCACTTGGTGGCGGCTGTGGTGATGGCGCCTCCGCTCCGTTGCTCGAAGTGCCCGGATTGGAAGTCGAGCGCAACAAGGGCGGGACGGGGGGCGGAGGTGTTTCTGCTCGATGCAGATGGTTTTGGGTGTAGGTGCGCAGATAGGAGAGACCTCGCAAGCGGCTGGGGCGAGTGGGCGAGGATGGGGCGGCGCTAGTGGTAGCGGAATATACGGAGGCAGTAGCAGGGCCGGCGGAGTTCAGCATCTCTGGGCGGCTGGTTGCATGTAAAACAAGGCGTCGGGTATGTGCAGAATGTGCAGTTGCAGAATGTGCAGCGGCGTGTGGCAGCTGAGCTCGAGGGGATGCAGTGGTAAGGTGAAGGCCAGGGTGGTGGCTTGGCTGGTTGGCGAGGGATGGGGCATGGGGATGGGGCCGACGATCGTGCCTCGAACTGTTCGAGACTACTACAGTAGCTGTGCTGATGACACAGCAGCCCTCAGCCCGCAGCAGATGGAGATGGAGTCTGCTGGCAGATCTATCATGGAAATTGCAACAACAGGCACATGCTATTCTAGGTTGCCGGCACGCATGCTCTGTCTCGCATCCGTGAAGTGTGTTTGTTGCATAGCAAGTCGCCCGTTGTACGGAGAATGGCTCGCTGTCAGCACAGTAATGGCCTTGTCTGTCATTCAATGGTGTCTGTAGCATCCATCCTATGACACTTGCATCGGCCATATGAAGCAAATAGTAGTCGATCTTGAATCCTGATGTTCGATTACATGGCAGACAAGCATATCCTCGACAACCATTTCTAACCACAAGAAGCTAAAACATTTCCTAAAGAACATCCAAACACCTGTAGAGCATAGTAGACTAACTCACAGCAGCTAGTCACCATGTGCGGGGACCGGCGCCGTCCGCCGTATCGCTTGATCGCACTGTCGGTGGCTCGTCGTGAGATGGCGTACCCCTGCTAGGACTGGGAGCGCCGGGAGGCTCGCCGAGCCGCTGATTAGAGTTTGCTCGTTCGTTCGTTTCAAATGTTGTTCGGGTCAACTCGTGAACTCTTGTCATCGCCTGCCGTATCAACTACACCATATGCTGCGCCTGTCGACAATGACCACATCGCTGGCACTGCCGCGACAGATATCGAGAAGCGTACAGTCCACACTTCGCAGACCAGATCGATTACGGCAGTACGCGACCGCACCGAGAACCGCGCCCTGGCAAAAAGAGCTCACCGAGCTTGATCAAATCACCACACTACCTAATGGGATCAGAGTAGCCACAGAAGCGCTGCCAGGCCACTTTTCTGGAATTGGCGTGTACATAGATGCTGGATCTCGATACGAAAATGACGCTCTCCGGGGAGTGTCGCATATCATCGACCGCCTCGCATTCAAGTCGACGACGAAACGGACATCAGACCAGATGATAGAGGCCATGGAGTCATTAGGCGGGAACATTCAGTGTGCATCTTCAAGAGAAAGCATAATGTACCAGTCGGCGACATTCAACTCAGCGGTACCAGAGACAATCGCATTACTGGCGGAAACGATAAGAGATCCAAATATTACAGAAGAAGAGGTGGCAAGGCAGCTCGAGACAGCAGACTACGAGATTGGCGAAATCTGGGGCAAGCCTGAATTAATACTTCCAGAACTGGTGCTCATGGCCGCATACAAGGACAATACTCTCGGCAATCCGCTACTTTGCCCGAAAGACAGATTAGACCAGATCAATCAACGCACTGTGGAAGCATATCGCAGAGCCTTCTTCCGGCCTGATCGGATAGTGGTCGCATTCGTAGGAGTGCCGCACAATGATGCCATCAAACTGGCTGAGCAATACTTTGGCGACATGACCGATCCTCTAGCCACGAACGCTTCACCACTCGAGACACAAGGACAGCAGGTACAGCCTCCATACCCTACATCGCACACACCTCATCAACAAGATTCGCGACTCATGTCAAAAATCCCATTCTTCAAGACCTTATCTACATCCGCCTCGCAAAAAGCCACAGTATCCCCTCTCGACCCATCGCAAATCATTCCGCACCCGCTGGACCAACCGATTGACTACAATGCCCCAGCACAATACACCGGCGGTTTCCTCACAATGCCACCTCTACCAATCCCACCTAACCCATCTCTCCCACGAATCTCGCACATCCACCTCGCATTCGAAGCGCTTCCGATTGACTCGCCAGACATCTACGCACTTGCTACATTGCAGACCCTTCTCGGCGGCGGCGGTTCGTTCTCAGCAGGAGGTCCCGGAAAGGGCATGTACAGTCGACTATACACGAACGTGCTGAATCAGTATGGATGGGTGGAGAGCTGCGTCGCTTACAACCAAGCTTATACTGATTCCGGCCTCTTCGGCATCTCGGCAAGCTGTGCGACAGCATTTGTGCCGCGTATGCTGGACACCATGGCTCGCGAATTGAGCCTACTCGGCACAGAAACTGGAATTGGAAAGCTATCAGACATCGAGGTCAAGCGTGCGAAGAATCAACTCCGCTCCTCATTACTCATGAACCTGGAATCAAGAATGGTTGAGCTGGAAGATCTCGGAAGGCAGGTGCAGGTATATGGGCGCCGCATTCCTGTCAAGGAAATGATTGCAAATATTGAGAATGTAACCATGGCCGATCTCCGACGAATAGCGAAACAAGTCTTTGGTGGGCAAGTTCATAACCGCGGACAGGGATCTGGAGCACCAACAGTCGTGCTTCAGCAAGGCATGGAGGAAGGCGTACGGCTGAAGGACATCCCTTGGGATGACATCCAGGATAGGATAGCGAAATGGGGTCTCGGAAGGAGATAGAGGGTTGCATATACTGTACAGGATCTTCAGCGGCATGATGAAGCGTGTATGGATATCTTCACTCTCGAGCATGAGGCTGTCGACGCTCGCAGCAGAGCGCCATGTGTGACACAATAGAAGCAATTGTATAGTAGACACGGCAGAATTCGAGAAGCGTTTAGCCCTGGCCATCCATCCGGCAACTTCCTATTCCAGCGGAAGAGCATCTGCTCGCTTACCTGGAGTGCAACGGCAAATGTGGTGCAGGACGGGCTTGACTTCTTTCAGCCTTCTCCACTTGAGGCCTGCATAAGCACGGACATATGGAATCGAGGAACATGCCTCTGAAGCTGTCCGGCATTTGGTTATTTTCTGGGTTCTCCTGTGGCACTCGGAAAAGGCCTGTTGCAGAAGTGATTGGCTTCTGAATCCCGGACACCCAACCCACATGACATCCCGCATATTTAGCACGTGTGCTACGAGGCTGCTGTAGCTCCTTTGAGATGAAGTGTCGAGCTTCCCGAGGACAGCGAGGTCGATGCTTCGAAGCCATTTGCTATACCCTCCCGGCGAGCTCTTCACTCGGTATCGCCTTTTTCCGATCTATGCACTTCTCTGGACTTCTTGACATTGGGTTCTGAGTCTCTCGGGCATTTTCCCTGGCAATCTGGCTCTTGGAGCATTCTGCGCAACTCAAAGGCTCATTGTGCTCTTTGACCGTGGCCAAGGTTGCCGAGGACGCTTCGCCAAAGGTTTACACTGGATATATGATGTACAATCTTCGCGCTCCATCGAATTGCGCTTTTGCCATCCACAACTTGGCTATGGTTCTCTGGGTTACAGCTGGCGTCCTTTGTTACTAGGTTGAGGAGACCAATGCTCTGTGAGGTTGATGGTGGAGTCCTCGAATTGCATGCGATCGACAGCACAACTGAGCAAGCGGTTCAAAATGTGAAGATTTGAGTCTGCATCGAAACCGATGACTTGAGGCGACGCTACTAGAAAACGGATGTTGGTAGCAAGCTGTCTATGCGAGAGACTGCTTATCACTCACCATCGGCTGCGACGGACCGTAGCATGTGATCACAATCGCATGTATTGGGTGCTGCATGCGTTGAGGTGCCATTATGGATCACTGCTCTTTTTGGCAAGGCCTGTCTATCCCTGTGGCGATAGAGTCGGTGGCCTCAGGTTCGCAAAGGTGTTTACTGAAGATGCCCAGGCTCAGACCCGCGAATTTTGGAAGTCTACCATATTCTAGCTTCCAAAACTCAACCTGAAAAATTCAAGATTTGCAAGAAAGCTTCAAGAAAGCTTCTGATCTCGCCACATCCATTTGTATCGTATCTGCTTGGATATATTTGGACGCTACGACATCAGCAAGAGCAGTGTGTCTTTGCTTCGCGACATACGACAGCATTTCGCACTGGTGCCTTCGCATTTCTGCATGAACTAGTACTTCGCTCGTACTGCACAGCTGGATTTAGGGTCCGCAAGCGAAGCTTGGCGGAGTGTTGTCCTATAATTACAGCTCCAGCGGTCAACCATTTTGCGAGCCCACATGACTCTTTAATGCTAAAATTCAGTTTCACATAAATATCGATCATACATCTTTCCCCTTACTCTCCTTACGACCTTGCCTCTGACTTGCACATAAGGACAGACCTTCGGACCACCGAAGACACATCAAGATCGCGCCGACAACAAACCTGGAGGCCTACCGAGTCAACGAGAATCATCTATGTGGATGCCGGTCCAGAAATGCGCACACCTCAAGAGGCATCGCCAAAGAAGCACAGAGCCGTGACCTCGACCGCGTACATCGCAAGCTCATCGAGCCGGTGCACACGAAGATCGAGAGGCTTAGTTCGTCCCAGAGCAAGGCATGAGTACTACCAGGAATGGCGCCGCCAGCGGGCAGTCGTAAAAATTCAGAAGTCAGCCGATCAAACCGAAATCGACGAAACCTCATCTGACCCCAACTGCCGTGATACACTCCAGAGTCGGTTGCCTGTAGAAACCTGGTGTGCCATCCTATCCTACCTTGACGTCACGCAGCTCAAAGAGCTCAGGGCTCACTCTGGTTTTCGCAACCTCATCGATGCCAACCAAGAGGCCATCGTCAGGAGAACAATAAATACAGAGTTGTCAAGACTGAGCAAAGACACTGAACAAGCCAACTCTCAACCACCTGAATTCGTCAGAGCTTTACGACAGTGGCTGTGCAGATACGGCATCTGTGAAAGATGCTACAGTGCTGCACACTACGACGATTTGGCTGCATTTGTCTGGCACTGGTTCAGTAGGAGAACTCTCGCCCGAATGAACGAGCAGCCAAAGAGGGAAGATTTCAGCAGCATGAGCACTGCCTGTCGGTACATTATCGCGCTGGAAGTAATGCCTCTGGAACCCGACCTGGTGAAGAGGATAGCACTCACCAGGCAGTATAGTGACCAGCTACACAGGATCCTGCTGCATCGTCAAGACTGGTTTGCCTTGCAAGGGATGGACCAAGTCAACGCTCTTCTCGAACGACTCGAAGATGAACCTGATCCCTACCCGGCCGATTTGTGCTGCGGAGGCAGGCACATCGTGCAGCCGATGACCCATCTCAGAAGGCAAGTGCCGAATACTGAGCTCCTCTCAATGAAGTTGTATACTGACGTGTCTATTGCATACAGGCCCCTCAATCATGTTCTTCTCGTACCGTTACGAAACGAAGCAAAGATTTCAAGCTATGAGCGCGACGCAGATCGCGAGCAAGCACTCCAGAGAATGCACAATGTACTCGGCATGCCTCGCCTCATGGAAAGTGCGTCAGCGACATACTATGCTCCGATGGACGCGAACTGGGTAAAGGAAATCATTGATCGCATACAAATGGGCGATGACCTGAAATTAGAGCCATTGGAGAGGGCTCAGATATTGGAAGCTATTATAGTTGCTTGAAAGAAAGGGACCGCTTTCGATATATTCTACCACTACCCTTCGTAGCTGTTTTTGGAGTCATGGAGATAGATCTAGACACATTTTCATTGCCGCACGTTCTCTATAGCCAGGCCAAAGGCTGTAGACATAGATGCACTACGACGAGGACATCGTTGGACAATATGCAAAAAGTCCGTATCAATTGAAGATTTGATGGACGATGATGTTCCCTAGACTCATTCATACGTGTTCACCATCTTGTAGATTTATGTTCCGTGTAGGTACGCGTCTAGATTGTGGTACGTGAATCGACCTCCGAGCCTTGCCCGAATCAGGCTGCGTGTGCAAAGCTTCAAGGTTCTTGGCAACAGGGGTCCGAGCTTGCTGAGACCTTTTTCGTTCCTTGGACCGAATCGTTCCTCTTCTTTCCTGTGCACCACTCTTCACAACTTCCGACGGGCAAGAGCTCGTCGGTACGCCACCACGAACAACGTCTTGCTATGGTCCCACCATACTAACCAGCCCACGGCTCTTGGAATTGTTGGCTCCGCGGCACACGAGCGCACAATCTGTGCATTCTTCGCGACCGCCCACGTCGCGTTCGAGATCCCAGCAGCTCGGCTTCCACACCAAAATACTCGACTTCTACATTGATCCCACCCAGAGCGGCACGAAAAGGCCTCCAACGCATTCTACATCTTCCTTAACATTATAGTACTCTGCAGATACCTACATTCCTACCTTCTGTATCTGTTTAACAAGCAGCCCACAGTGAGACATTCTAAGAGACTTCCGCGCTTCGAGAGAGTGTCGAACACCATGGACCTCATGGCACGCCGCAGTCCTGCGGGTCTCTTGGAGAGATTGCCGATCGAGATCAGTCTGATGATCCTGAGCGGTCTCAGTATCAGCGAGATCTTTGTGGTCTCGAGGTGCTCAAAGCATCTCAGAGAGGTAGCAGCGGACGAGACACTCGGCAAAGGCAAGGTTAAATTCCACCAACTTCGACTACGGCGCCAGGTTGCATATCTGTGCAATTTCGGCGTCGACAACCAGAGCGACACAGATTCTGCATTCATGAGAGCCTTCATCGACGTGATAGAGATGCACGGTCTCCCGCTGGACAGCCCAGGTGAGGCTGCATATCCTCATCAGGAGTATCTCGATTTCGCCAAGCAATGGCTGCGACGCAGCGCAGCCGACAGCCCAGCGAATGCTTCTAGCGCTGAGCAACAAGTTCAGACGGTGGCAGTCGCATGCCTTGATCTCGTCGCCATACACTTGCACTTTCACCAGCCAGGTTTCACCCTTCGCGAATCCACGGCAATGAACATACGACGGAGATTGAGAAAGCGTGGCACGCTTGAGCTGTTGCGCATGAGAAAAGCGCAGCTCGAACAAGTGCTGCTACTAGCGCAGTTGCAAGGTCTTTTCACGGCTGCAGGCAGCCGGTCTCGAGCGTGGTTTAGGACAGCCGATCTCACCAATTACCAAATCTTGGACTCCTCATGCGACACGATCACGAAATATCTCAAAGACAGCCTAGAGGTGGCCAAGCCTGCGCATCTCGATCCCTATTCATTTTCGGTCTCCTCGAAGAACATTTACAATCAATTTCTATCGATCCTCAACAATCCAAAAAGGCCCGTGGCCATATTGGAAAAGGCCCTACTGCTGGAAAAAATGGAAATATTGCCATCGATATCGCACCCATGAGATGCGTGTCGTGGTAGGAGACCTGGCACTGTCACTTTGTCCTCAGTTCTTTCAAACGTCTCCCGAAACTCGACCCTTGGACTTTTGGCGACTTCCAGGAGTATCTCTCGTCATTCGCTTAACACGGCGGCAATCGCCTACCGGACGCAATGGAAGATCAGTTCAGTATTTCATTCCTCGAGTACTCGCTGAGAGCTGTAGAAGTTCAACGGCGATGCAGATGTGCATTTTCGGCACGTGACCACGACGAGGCCTCGGCGCGGCCCGCGTTGCTGCCTGATATCTGCCAGGCGCTTTCCACCTTCGAGCACTGCACAAACCACCTTTCGAATAACACTTGTTGTGGACAACATCTCCAGCAAACCCTATCGGTGTAAGATCTCATGGCAACTTCTCTAGATGCGCTGCCTGCGGAGATTCAGCTGGTGCGTACGGTTGAGCCATGGTGGACTCCACACCTCGACTGACCATCCGCAGGCCGTGCTCTCGTGGCTGCCAGCCAAAGATATTCAGAAATGCCGCAGGATCAACCAGTATTTCCAACAACTGATCGATCTCATCGAAAACCAGCAGCTGTGCGTCGGACCAAGTATTTCTCGTTCGCTTGACCGCCTAAAGCAACTGACCGATAAGTATTGCGATTATCCTCTGGGCACGACTGCAGAAGATGGTAAGGATTGCATTAGCCCGCATCGCTACGCCAGTCGCCGTGGTCTGAAGAAAGGAACGCAAGTTCTGCAGGGATGCTGATACCTGCACTTCGCTTCTAGGCACGCCGACTGCGTTCCTTGATGCGCTCGTTGCTTTCCTTCGGCTGAGGGGAATTGTTATCCCTTCGAGCGATCACAAGAATCGGAAGGGTGTCTCGCTATTCAGTGATCGGTTGTCTCGCTTCAGTAGACATTGGGTCTACCGTTTGACGGGCGAAGTTGTGAGGCAACGGGATGGGTCGTCAGAAGCACACAGCAGCAGCCAGCTGGTCGCAGAGATGGCACAAAGACTCCTCGATTACCACATGTTCCACAACGACCAGGAACTTGAAGCAGATTTGCGAAATCTCCTCATCGCCGCTTCGCAAGATGGCCTTAAGATCCTCGGTTTAAGGGAGCCCAAAGATATGCTACGCTGGCTTGACATAATCGCTGCAGAGCCCGGTGTATTCTCAGAAATCCCGACCTTGCCTGGCGAGCAGTACAGCAGAACAAGCGCAATGGTATGTCTGCTCGATATTGCCACGCCGGCTGCGCTCACAATTTGCAGACCTGGGGTATAGTGCCTAGAGCTGCGCGGCTGAGCGATCAAGAGCTGGCGCACGAATTGAACAAGCGTGCCAAAGCGCTGAATATGCCTCAAATGGGCGAGACTTCGCCATTCAAGTACATGGTCCACACCACGTGGGCGCGCGACCATGTCCAAGCTGCAGTCTCAGCAAAGGTGGACAACATAGTGAGAGCGGCAGTGCTGGAGGAGATGTTCCTATTGGAGAAGCCCAAAGCGCAGCCAGACTGGTTCTGATGGGTTCCAAGGTTCCGAAACAAGCATGAGACCTGTATTTGCAAGCGCTGTAATGAACGGATAGCCCCCCATCGACCATGAATAGTCTGAGCAAAGCAACTCTGTTGCAACTTTGACCACTATGGTCAACGGCAAGACCGTTTGAATAGTATTCATAACCAGCACTTTATCGACATCCATGTACAACAACAGTCTTGCCGTTTCAATCTCTTGTCTGGCGTGTCGGGGGATGAAGTTTTCTGCAGTCGCTCGCCCCATGTGTTGCAGCCCGAGGCGTCGCAGTAAGGCTTCTCTTTAACGGGGGAGGTGTGATGGAACATGGATGGTGATTCATGGCAGGCGAACTGAGGTGCATTGTTGTGGGCAATGGCGAGAAATAATGAAGGTCAACAGCAACCCATCCCGGTCACTTTACTGCCAAGACATTTAGTCAGGTCACCGTCATGGGTCCACTTTCATGTGCAACCGCGACGCGACACATTCAGCTTTACTTCACCTGTTTCACCTACTCCTCGCGATCCCTCGCACCCGACTCAAACGCATCGCTGTTGTGTACGTCGAGCGATAGTCCAGCTAGCGATCTAACATGCATACCTAGCCCACAAGACAACAGACCCATATTGCACCATGGCAGCCAACAAGGCTCCTACCACTATTCTCGACTTGCCCGTTGATCTCCTGGTGATGATCTTCCCATATCTCGACGCCGCCAGTTTCCTCAGCCTTACTGCTACATGCAAAGCCTTACACGCCCCCGACTTTGTGCACGAAAGCACATTCTGGTCCGCTCTGGTGCGACGCGACTTCCGCGTGCCCAACCAGCCAGTAGCCCAAACGGACGGCGAGCGGTGGCAGAAGCTATACAAGCGACTTCGTACCCAGAGCAAGATCTTCACATGGGGAAATAATGAGAAAGGCTGTCTGGGCCATTCCAATGAGCGTCCAGGACCACGCATCTTGAGTGGTCCCGGCTTTCGCAGAGTGCCGCGTAGGACGAGACATGTCAGTTGGCCAGGTGAGATGGAGGGTCTCGAGGAGCTGGGCGTGATATCAGACATTCAATGTGGCGGCTGGAGCACTACATTACTGACCGCCAAAGGGGCCCTATACACAGTGGGCGTGCTGGACGGTCTGCAATTTGACCATCGTCGGCCACCTCATGTGCAGCAGCCTCACCTTTCTCCGACGCCGCTGAAATTCCCAACAGGAATGCCCCACCCGAGGAAACGCTACGACCCGGCCACAGCCGCCAAGCAGTTTTCAGCTGGCAGGTCTCATGTGTTGGCAGTGAGCGACAGCGGCATGATCTGGAGTTGGCATAACGTCGACCTCCCGGGGTTGCGTGTCAAGTTCGTTCACCACGATCTCAAGGAGAATGGTAGCGAAGGTGGCGCTGGTGTTGTGAAGAAAGTGGTTGCGGGCTGGAATCGCAGCGTAGCTCTGATCGAAGGCACTGGTCTTGTGTTGTGGGAGCCGCTTCAGCTGGAGCCGGACGAGTGTGACACACTTGATGCGGCACTTGTTCTGGAAAGTGCTGTCGTCTCCAAAACACGACACGTCCAGAAGAGCGGGCTGCCAGAAGATGCAGACATCGGCGAGGTACTGAACTTCGTGGTCATGGAAAACACTATCCTCTTCAACACACACCTTGGCAAGCTCTTTGCAGTGGAGATCACCTCTCCTCATCGCACTCGAGATATGCCTGAGCCTGTGGAGATTCCGATTCCTGCATCGAAGAGCGCTGGGTCTGATGCCACATTTGTGACCGACGTTCAAGGCTCTTTCCAGAACTTCGCTGTGTTCATCAAATCCGGCGCCGTTCTCACCAGCAACCAAGACAGCATTATGCCACGCGTCCTCAACCATGCATCATCTCGGCGTATCTTCAAGCGGATCCCAGCTTTACAAAACAAGCAAGTCATCTCCCTCGCATTCGGCGACTATCACTTTCATGCTCTCCATGCACCTGGCTACATTACTTCTTATGGTTATGAGCCGCAGTCATGTGGTGCACTTGGTCTTGGTGGCATGGGCGTGCCTGAAGGTCGATTACGAGGCATTAGAAATCAAGGCATCGGCGGAGACGGACGCTTGGTACCGCATGCATACACTGAGGGTCGAAGAGTCTGGTTCGAGGAGGAGAAGCGTGAATGGATCTCCTTCATTACATCTGGTGGCGTGAACGAAGAAGAAGCGGCCGAGCGTGTGAGAATGGCAATTGGCAGTCCGGGAATTGCTGCCCAAGGAGAAGTCAGCGAGTGGATCGAGCAAGAAGGCAGAGATTGGGCTCAGAAGTATGGGATCAGCACCGAGGGCTATGACGACGATGGTCTCGGCGCGTACTTCGCACTGAACGTAACTGCTGCTGGCTGGCACAGCGGCGCCCTCGTTCTAGTCAACGAGAGCTTGGCCAACAGGCTGCGACAAGCAGTCGAAATTGCTGACAAGCCAAGTTCGGAAGATTCGTCAAAGGACGACCGGGTCGAAGCCAGCTCAAGCTCGGTTGCTGAAGGTGAGCCTCAAACACTTTTGGACCGTGCTACAGATTATGTTTGCTATTTCCTAGGCCTCGCCCCCTACAATGTGAACTCAAGCGCTTACGATCCAAACGCAGCACGCCCTCGCGGAAGTGCAAATGCCACATCTAATGCTGGCAAGCTCCGACCAGGTGCTGACTTTGGCGCTTCTCCTCGGCCAGGCTACCGCTACATCTGGTCAAACGATCACTTTCCACGACTGAAACTGGGTGATGGGACTGAGATGCCAGGAACAGTTCCCTTCGATGAGTGGCGATATGGCAGGCCGGACTTCCGACTGGAATGGGAGGACCAAACGGACGACCAGGATGAGTAATGAGCATACCGAGCGACGGACTTTTGAACTGATGAGCGGAATCAGGGGAGTACGCAGCAGCGCGAGAGATGCTTGCAGATAGCGCGTATTGCAAGCCTATCAGATACCACTAAATCTATCTGAATACACATTACCACCCAGAACGAGAACTCGTTCCTGAAAGCTGCGTTGCTGACGAGCATAGTATGACAAGCGTATCGCAGGTCGCCGCTCGCTCTTTATCCGAGAACACCCACAATGGACTGATCGCCGGTGCTGCACTGGCTGCTGGCAAGAGTGATGGGGATGCTGATTGGAATGAGTCCCTATGTGCAAGATTAGCCCATGCGTTCTCAACATCCTGCTACGACTTACGACATTGTTGGTGACGGCGGAGTTTGGGCAACACATGACTGTTCCCGTCGAGCAAGAATTGCCTCCGGTCAGGCCAGTGCATGACCCACCGCCCAGTCCGTTCAGACCGAGGAGAGATAACAACCCTCCTGCATTGTTGTTGACAGTGTTACAACAAAAGGCTGCATTGCCTTGGTTGCTGCAGATATTGCTTTCGGAGTTGGTTTTGGTGTTGCCGTTTCCTATGGCCGTCGAGCCTTTACCCTCTCCACCTTCGTGGCCGGAGCCAGAGCCCGACTGAGCGGATTGTCCTGGTGCTTGGGCTGCGGGTGCTGCGAGGGCACCGGTTGCGAGAACGGCGAAGAATGCCGTTGTGAATTGCATTTTTATGGCGGAATGCGTGTGGTGGTGAAAAGCGTGATTGAACTTGGTATGTTCCTTGAAACGAATGTTGATAGTGGATTGAGATGAGCTGACTGCTTGAGTATTTGACCTCAACCTGCGCTTTCGTCCTTCATATATCTCGAGAGGCGAAACTTCGCGGGGACGACATCTCACCAACGTCTCCTGCCAAGCAAGCCCTGGCGTGAAGATCACGAAGACAGTATGTGTACTTTCGACATCACGGCGCTTGGACGATCAATGAACAATTGCGATCGCCCACTGTTCACACTGCGAATGCTCATTTGTGCATACCGATTCTCTCGCAAGGCTGAATTAAGCACACCAAAAGCGAGTCGCCCTCGCACAGAGGCTAGAGCCACGCTCTTGAGGCTGATGTGGCTGGTCGTACCCTCATTTGCACATGCTGATCAGCGATAATTCTATGCCTGGGCAGAGATAGGAGTGTACAGCTGCAGAGAAGATCATACCTCGATTGCGAAATATTTGCATGTGTTCCTTTGGAAATGTCTCTAGCAGGCCTTACAACTTCGATCTGGCGGCCTCCAGCTGCCCAAACATCTTCGGAAAGTTGGGAGTTCCCGTGTGTGCAGTCCACCCTCCATCAATCACCAGCGCCTGTCCAGTGATGTACGATGCATCGTCGGAAGCCAGAAACAGCACCGCTCGCCCGATCTCTTTCGGATCTGCTCCACGATTCAGAGGAATAGTCTCCAGCAGAACCTCGTGTATAGAGGGCTCGGATCGGAAGGGCACTGTCATCGGCGTCACCATGTATCCTGAACATACACAATTCACCCTGATTCCTTCTCTTGCGTGGTCAAGAGCCATGGTGCGTGTCAAATTCACCGTGCCAGCTTTCGCTGCAGAATACGAACACAACCCATAATCTCCAAGCAACCCTGCCGTGCTCGCAGTCGACACTATCGAACCTTTGCCTTGCTTTCTCATCTGCGAGATCGCAGCCCTTGCGAGGTAGAAAAGTCCGCACGAGTTCGTCTTGATCACCGCATCGAAAGTGGCGACATCATGGTCCACAACCGTGGCTAGATCTGCCAGTCGAGCTCCGTTGTGGAAGAGCACATCCAGACGACCAAATTTCTCGACGCAGGCCTTCACTGCATTGTCGCAGTCCGAAACGTTGGAGATGTCGCATTTCTGGAAGTGAACATTCTTGCACTTGAGGCGTTGCAGGATGTCTCGTTGTTCGAGATCTATTACGAAGACCTTTGCTCCTTCTTGGGCGAACAGTTCGCAAGTGTCTGCACCGAGCCCTGATGTGCCACCAGTTACTAAGACGACTTTATTGGCGAAGCGTCCAGAGGTCATGATTTTGTCTTGGCGTCACAAGGTACGGAAGTGAGACAGTCTGTCTTTTCTGAGAGACTGAGGACCTTATGAGGTATCTCGACCAACAGGCGTGTCACTTACGAAGCTTTTGCCGAGCTTCTCCAGGTGTCCCAAGCGAAGATGGGTCGCACCGGCCAGCATTCAAGTTTAGTGGGTAAAGTAGCTGCTGCGGTCAGACAATAGTGACTGAGAGCTGCTATGCAGTCAGCCACGTACGAACACTGTCTCGTACAGCACATGTGAGACGCGAAAGCAAGCTCAACGCGATCGTCAAAGAGCTGCAGCATACTGAAGCTGGAAGGCTGTGGACGTGGACCACGATCATCCCAGGGGCTGTATTGAAGCTGAGGCAGTCACACGCAACAATCTATGACGGCCTACTGCAATGAATAGGCTAGCATAGAGCGGAAACCTCGCTCGAAATACAAGAGTCTTTGGACACTACGAGTACCAAAGCAGACAACGACACAGCATGTCGTCCTCCGCAAAGCTACTCTGTGAGCTGCACTTCGGTCATCTCCCCCTTCACGCTCTCTTCGACATCGTCCTTCCAGGACTGGACGGCGCTATCGCAATCAGCTGAAAGCGAACGAATTTTCCAAGGCCAACCAGTGGCGGCAAGATCACTTTTCCGCCCCAGGTACCAAATGCGATGGTGGTAGTCGACGCCCATGCCTTCTTGTGCGCATCCGTGATTGACGTGGCATAGATAAGAGCGACTTGGTTAGGCCAGATTATTGCTGATGCGAGATCCCCTGTGCCGCTGACAGCGCTGATGAACAACAACAACATCAACGGGAAGCCTCGGACGTCTTTGAAGTAATGCATCGGGATGAGTGCATTGAGCATGTATACTCCTAGAAGCCGAAGATGATGAGCAGAATACCAGCAGTGATGATCAATCCCAAGATTCGAGACGAAGACCACGGAAGAGGCTGACCTATCGAGAAAGAACAGCACAAGTCCGGCAACAAGCAGCAGCATGCCAAACCCAGTCCACACGCTTGAGCTCATCTACGTGAGTGCGACTGTCGCCATGAAGCTGCTTGAAGCTTGGTGGATGATAGAAGACGATCATCAAGATAAGTGCGATGCCCTAAAGAATCAGGTAGATGTAGTAGATCCAGCTAACACGCGATCACTACTTGACTTCGGCAGTCCCGATGGTTCTCACCTACCGCCAGCCCTCCAAATTCGTGCCGAAGTCGACCGACACGTTTGTGAGATACAGCACTCGACCGCAAGAACCACGAATTTCTCCACTTGTGTGGACATATCTCGCCTACTGTCAGGCCGGAAGCAATTAATTACTACATTCTATCAGCTCGATTTCCTCTACCATGAAATACTGCACGCCAGTCGCGAGATCGAGCATCCCGTTTCGACGTGAGCTGTGACAACCTTACTCGATGATGAGACGAAAGGTGCACGCAATACGACGGCGCGGTCGGCACGAGGTCTTGTCTTCCCTTGTCTTCTGCAGTTTCGAGTTTGTGAGAAAGAAAGTTTCATATCGTTCTTCATAGGACAACAACCGGCAAGGAAGGCTTCAGGGGCATACAACAAGGATTGTTGACAGACTGTTCGCCAAATTACTGGAGAAGCTACATAGACACAAACGCTGTGTTCCGCAGAGATGGGGCCATGTCGATCGGGATCCGGCAGCTTGCGCCGGAAGATTGCAAATGCATGTGTCTTCAAGTTGACTTTTCAAGTCAATCGAGCCATTAAGTACTTACTGTGTTTGCGATGACCACACCTTAGACAAACGCAAAATTGAAATTCGCAGTGCGGGTAACACAACATATAGAGGGACAGATGTGATGCTCAGCGTGTGGATGAGAAGCATGGAGCTCCGAGCGTCTTTGCCGGGAGAATATGGTTCATTTTGACAAGTGACCACTGCCATCAGAAAGAATAATACCTCAAGCCAATCCGCTCTTTCGATCGCCCGCTCGACGAGAGCCCGTCCTGTCAAGGTAATCTGCATCGAGACAGGGTACTTAGGCATTCTGACTGCCGTACGTTCGATTTCCTCAAAGAATATCTACCCTCGACCTGGTCATATATGAGAAGAACGATGACGTTGGAGGAACTTGGAGACGAGAACGCGTGAGAATTCCGTCCTGAAAGGATCGTCTTGTATTTTCTATGGAGGGCGACAGCACCGATTTGTCGTTGGCATGTTAGAACAACGTTGAAGAGCGCAATTCGGTCTGAGCGCCCGATACAGTTTAATTCCGCAGTACGCTGTGTGATCAAACAGCAAAATGTGCAAGAGCTGTCTTCGAGAACTCGCGACATGTCGACAGTGGCGACTGCGTCCATTGCTTCAGGCACAGGATATGGCTGGTCGGCCAGGTGAATGCTTGGTCGACGAAGCACGCCCTGTGCCATCATGTTGGCTTGAGCGTTGTAAAGCTTTGGGCAGAGCTCGGAAAAGGACGGGTCCAGGCGGCAGTTGGAGGCAGAAACATTGCTTAGGCCTAGCTGTTGCTTCGCCGCCTTGACGAGGCTTACTGATTCAAATAATTCGTTGACACTTGATGCTGGCGTATTGAAATTCTTTGAGCGCTGTTCAGACACTCTGGTATCACAAGAGTTGCAACCCGTCCTGTCCTCTTCATTCATCGATTGATCTTGCGCTTCGCCCTCTGCAAGTGCTTGCACCAGAGTTCAGACAGAGACATAGCCAAACACCGGTTGAGGACGTCTCACAAGGGTGGAAAGGTCAGCTTGAACCACATACGCATTGCCAACGTCACTGATGACTTGGTCCAGTGTGGGATTGGCGGAGTGATGGATCATGGAAATGAACGACCATCTTGGCGGCTGTCATTGCAAGAGTCTCTCCGCAAGACTCATGTGAGTCTGTGCAGGATCGTCGACTTTAGCAGTTTATCACGCGGACTCGGCCATGGAATCCAGTCAATAACGCCAGGATGAGCGACCGAGATCTGGAGCTTACTCGGGCGATACCGTGGCACAATCTCTATCAGACCAGCTGCTGTGCGGTCTCCCAAGAAGACATGCGTGCCCAGGAGATGTTTACGAACGCAGTCATCATGGGCTCCATGGCGCCAAGTAGTCTGTGTGAGAAATCAGCAAGACGATAACCTCCCACGACAGATGCACGTTACGGCACGTACTGCCTGTTCGCAATTGGTAGATGACCATTGGTAGCACGATCATTGGCCAGGCACGCCTCGAAGGCGTCGATATGGTCAGAGAAGCATGAGTTGGTTGACTTCATAACCTGGAGCTCATTGCAATACCGTCTGGCTCGACTGGAGAAGTCTTTGTAGTGGATTGGACCGAGTGAGTGGCTTGGTAAGTGGCACCAAGGACATCGTTGGAAAGAATGTCGTGCGAAACCGGCATCACTCAACCCATCAAGCTCGATAAGGACTGTCTGGCAGGGCACGAGTTTAGCTTGCTGCAGGGCTGGGCCTAGACCCCAAGGATTGATTTCCCCACAGGAGATCAACCAGATCCGGGGCAAAGAACGCTTAGGTGAAGCGAGACACGCGCTCACGTGCCGGTTGGCAAGGACGTACGTTAGTTCTGCAGTTGTACAGTCATTGCCAAGACCAAGTATGCGCTGGAGCCCTGAGCTCGGCTGTACACTACCAGCACAGCTCTGCGGGGCTGCAGAAGCGACAGTAGCCACAGTCGACTCAGCGTGTTGTAAAGTGCGGCAGGGGATGAGACAGGTTTCCGAACAATCTCTGCACTTCTCTTTCACCTGGTATACGCACCCGTCTCTTGTCGTCGGTATTATCGTTCACGATCTGTATTGTCTCCAATAAAGATGGGCTCGACAGGTACTCCAATGGAAGAAGCCCAGGAACATATGAGGAGCGAGGGCTGGTGTGTTATTCCTGATGTGCTTAATCCGGAGCAGACCAAGAAGACACTCGATGAGCTCTGGTCCGTAGCCGAATCAGCCAACAAGCGCGGCGAAGACACGTTCCTGCCATTTCTGGACCCAAACGCAAGCAATGTTCGAGTATTCTACCTGTTGGAGCACGCAATCTTTCGAGAGTTGATACAGCATCCCACAGCGGTTCAAATGGTCAAAAGCGTGCTAGGAGAGCAGTTCCTGATCAGCAATTTTACCGCGAATATCGCTAGACCTGGAAGCAAATCTATGGGCCTGCATTCAGACCAGTCTCTCGTCACGCCTGATCCGTGGACTCGAATCGAAGCCATGAATGTCATTTGGTGTCTGACAGATGTATACTTTGAGAATGGCGCGACCCTGTATATTCCTGGTTCCAACAAGTGGCAGAGAAGGGGCGATGTTCCGAAAGACGCCAAAGAGAGGTTGAGGCCATTCGAGGCCAAAGCTGGCTCAATTGTTGTGATGGACGGCACAGTCTGGCACACATCCGGTGCGAATGTTACCAAGGATCAAGATAGAGCCGTGTTGTTCGCATACTACACTGCGCCACATCTCCGCCAGCAGGTAAACTGGACGAGGAAGCTCAGTCCAGAAGTCAAAGGATCTCTTTCGCGCGAAATGGAGGAGTGGTTGGGCGTAGGTAGACTTAGCCGGTCAGCATTCGATGCAATACTGACATTCGCTGCAGCTTAGTGTGACAGCGAACCTAGGCGAGGCGATCATGCATCTCAAGTATCTCGATGATCAGTTCGCAGAGGATGGCAAGGGCTCGGGTGCTGATACTGCGGCCGCGTTCGCTCAGTCCTCGCACAGCAAGTGAGCATTGCTTTGCAAGCTTTGAGCATCTTGTTTTGAGCATCTTGTTTTGAGCATCTTGTTTTGAGCATCTTGTTTTGAGCATATTGTTTTGAGCATATTGTTTTGAGCATATTGTTTTGAGCATCTTGTCCTCTGCATCTTGTCCTCTGCATCTTGTCCTCTGCATCTTGTCCTCTGCATCTTCCCCATCATGTTCAGCCAATGTTCAATCATATTGCGGCGTCATTTCTTCTCGCTGCAGCGTCTCGTCCAGCTGCCTCCTGCTTGCTCATTCTACGCATTGACCGAATACGACAATGTTCAGTATTGTAGGCTTGGGTCGGTCTCGTCCAGACTCGCTTGGCGTACAATGATGGCGAAGCTCGCGTTCATGAATCTGGTTGCATAATCGAATATGTGAGACCGAGACAGTTCGCGAAGAGCAGTCTGGGTCTGGTCGGCAGTGGTAGGAGAAGTGTTTTGGGATACTGGCCATATGAGTGTATGTTCACAGCCAGCATAGGAAGGAGCAGGAAGGTTTGGTCGTGCAGGGAAGGTGTCTTGGCAAGCGTCACCCGCGACGCGACCTCGGCGCTCGGCGACCTCTTTCCCGCTCTTCATGTTCCAAGCCAAGATGAATGCGTCGAAGGCGTACAGTATACAGTAGTTCTATGTACCCTCACAAAGCCTACATCGTCACACTGGCCGCTCATGGTCGTGCAGAGCATCAAGCAAGATGACGCCTCCAAACTCTCCTCTCACTGCTTGGATATCACGTCACAGAACACGCCGGATCCTTTCTTCGCCCTCGCTAATGGCAAGTTCTACATGACATTCACTGGCAATGATCGCGTTCCTCTATGGGAAGCAGACCGTTTGGTCGACTTTTGGGCAGACAGACCCAGAATTGGGCCAGTGTGGTACGAGGTGACGCATGAGTTATCCTGGAACATGCGCTGACAGCAACAGGCGGCCACCTCCAGCTACACCCCACTCTGCTCGCTTGTGGGCTCCAGAGCTTCATTGCCTCCATGGTCGATGGTATGTCTATTATGCCGCCATGGACTCTAAACTTGGCAACAGGTCACATCGAATGTATGTGCTCGGCGGGCCTCCAGCAACCGCGGATCCTCATTTAGGCCCGTGGGAATTCTTGGGCCCGATCGAAGGGATGGACCAAAGACAGTGGGCGATCGATGGCACTGTCTTTGAATTGGCAGACAAGCTGTACTTCGTGTACTCCGGATGGTCACTCAATCGCTCTTTCGAGGACGTTCGGGAGGACCTCCAAGAGCTGTACATCATTCACCTGTCAGATCCAATCACTGCTGCCTCAAAACCTGTGTGCATCTCCACACCAGATTGTGACTGGGAACGAACCGGTCCGGTCGGCATCAACGAAGGTCCTCAGTGGCTCTCGTCTCCGAATGGCCAGTGGAGAGGATTGGTGTACAGCTGCGGCGCAAGCTGGACGCAGCATTATAAAATGGCACTCCTGCGCTTCGTCGGAGATGATCCTCTCTGGGCGCCAAATTGGCAGAAGTCGCGGGAACCATTGCTTCAGAATGCCAGTCATGGCGAAGGGCCTTTCGCACCTGGGCATGGCTGCTTCCTTCAGCTGGGAGAGGACACTGTGGCACTCTTCCACGCCACAGACAGAGACACCGATGGCAATCAAGGTCGGAAGTGTAGGATGCAGAGAGTATCGTGGACACACTCGGGGCCAGTGATGGGTAGATATGTCGGACGCGCGACAAGAGATGTCCATGAGTTTCTGGGTGATCAGTCTTGCGGTGCAGTGCTTAAGAGGGCGCTACTGGGCGAATGCGCAGATGCCTCATGACCATGTACAACAAGAAGCTGTGCGCGCTGGTTCTTGTTGCACGACGGAGGATTCCTGACAGAGCAGGACGCTTAAAATCTTCTACCAACCAAGAAAAGCGAAAGCCATAAGCCGACATTCTTCGGCTCAATTTGAGCTTGTCACCGAAAGCTTAGCATCGGCATACGATACGGCGATACGGCGGTCGGACCACGGAGCGCGAAAGATGTCTATGGTACGGTGGTCGGTGGAACGTCAATCCACTCTCTAATCTCAAGTCCCATGTCTGTCCCTTTTGTGATTAGCAAGACGCTTGCAGGCGTGCGAAGGGCTTTGCGGGCTCGCGACAAGTGATGGGGGACACTAATACAATGTAGCAATAGAAGAACTTCCTCCTCTCCAATTGATTCTTGGCTTGAAGAAGCACAGCCGCTGCATTGGAGATACAGCAACAACACTATGCCACGCACAAGATTTGGAAGCCACAAGCACGCGGGAATCTAGACCCGCTCGCACCTTCGAAATCGGCGGCGCCATAGCTACTGCTGTGTATCAGCTAAACAACACAGCACACTCGACTCTTCAGCGGCTACCTCTCGCCATATACTGGACGCAGACCATACAGCAATACTAAGCAGCTCAGAATGAAGCTTTCAACTTTCCTCCTCGCTACCAATGTAGCCGCAGTGGCACTTGCGGAACCTTTATATCATCGAATTCCCGAGCCAGAACTTGAGCAACCCACTTCAACACGACTGGCGGATGGCCATCTGGAGTATGATTCCTTTCGGTGTCCAATGTGAATGCATCCATCTGACCGCTATCTTAGAATCCGGCAAAATAGGATTTACAACCAAGACGCCGTCGCTGCTACGGAGGCAGCACCAGTTGTAACGACAATATGGCAAGCCAGTCAAGTCGGGACCACTGCGACCTATATACAAGTTATCGTCACGCAAACATTCGCCGAAGTGCCCGATCAATGGCCGTCGGCTGGAGTCGGATCTATCGGATATGGCACTCTGGTCAAGACCAAGAAGAACAAGCGCGATGCGGAGCCTACTGGTCGGTGATCAAGCTCCTCAAGCTGCTACACAATACACACACTAACAGCGAAAATCTTCGTTGATGAAATGCTAAACCTGTGGTCACAGGCGGCACGCCGGTCGTCCTCGAGCTGCGCACCAAAGTTGAGACATTATGGCTCCAACCAGTCACGCAGGTCATCGAGTTACACGTCGTGCCGACACTGCCAACGTTTCCTGGCCTCGGCAATGAGACGGTGGTACTGAACGACACGACCACGTAAGAGGATATTGTGTCTCGGGTGAAATCGGCAAAGGAGCTTTGAGGGTTCGACTTGTGGAATGAATCGCTTGAGATGGAGCGTTTGAGCGAGTATGGACATTGGGATCGGGGCTGCCAGCAGGATGAGCACGCGCTTAATTTTGCAATCAGCATATACCAACCAGCAACAATCAATGGCATTTAGCAGACGCACACTATACATCAGGCTGTCTATCCCCTCACAAGAGCGCCGCAAACGACTCCCTGTGAATACCAGCAGCAATGTCGGACTGCACTGCACAACGCGCCGCTCACCGGCAACATACCATCATCTCTTCAACCAGGCAGCTCTTCCCCTTGCCCGACCGACACGCTTGGCACTTCGCCAATAGAAGTCACCAAACATTGAGCCATCACGAGTCCGCAATGTCGCCGCGTACATGTCTGATGCTCCATGACATGTCTCGATCCATTCTCGAGGAAATAGAGGCAAGCAAGATGAAGTCTTTTCCAAGGAAACCTTGGCAGCATTTAACTCCACCACGTGCGAAGCTTGACCAAGCCCTTACGTAACCACGCGTTTTGTGTCCTCCTGACTCCTGAGCATTGCTTCTCCGGCCAGCCTCTTAAACACTCTGCACAATCATTAGAATCTAACACGCTCAACACGGCGGCCACGGCGAGGAATTATCCAAGTCATGCAGGTACGAAGAAACAGCTCGGAAGCTCCGGCAGATCATCGCCCAAGGCTCTCCAGAGTCCAATGGCAGCTCGTGTCTAGAGCTTACCACCTGGGAGCGCCTAAACGGCACCAACGTATCTCGAATTGACTTTAGACCTACCTGCGACCAGTGAGAAAGTCGCAATGACCACGTCATGGCAAAGGTAGGTCCGCAGTACGAGCGGCCGCGCGTGCCATGGAAGGGAACGGCTCTTGCGACGCCCTCGTTGTTCATCCCTTCCCGTCTTCCACCACCAGTACTGAACGGAAAGATTCCTCCAAGCGCACCATTTCACTATGCCTCACGACGTTCCGTGGAAAGTGGATGTGAAACATCATCCAGGTTCGAGCGCGAAAGACATCAAGGATGAGCCCGAGTGGACGGGAGGTCACCAGCATCGTGTAGGATACCGTAACAGACAGGACCGTGTACCAGGACTCGTTCACCAAGGTGACGAGCAGTTGGACGAGCCAGAGCTGGTCAATTCGTCTGGCAGCTCTGAGCCGGAAGAAGAGATCGAATTTGATCAGAAGGCTAAAACCGAGTTTGAGGACTTGAAGGCTCGAGCGAAGAAAGGCGACCTTCTCAACTTCAGAGACATCATAAACAACGAAGAGGATTTTCATTTGAGATACCCACAGAACCGTAGCTTGGGATGGAGATATGTGCTTGAAGCTTCTGAAGACTGGGTGAAGAACGAGGAGAAGTGGCCAGCAAATCTGAAACGAGAGCAGAAGGAAGAGGCTGCAAAGAAAGAGAAGGAGACGCACACGGAAGATGGCGTTGAAATCAATGACCAAAAGCAGGATCCCAGGGAGAAGCCGAAAGCAGAAGAGACGAATCAAGAAGAGAATGACTGGAAGCGAAAGGAGGGAGAAAACAGCAAGCACCACGACGCATACGCTGGGGACGACGAGAAGTCTGAGAGCGAGAAGGAGGAGGACAAGTCAGAGTACGAAAAACTGCATGAGCGCTACACACCACAAGAGATCGCACTTCTTAAATCGTTGAAGCATGAGAAGGAGTATCGTGGTAAGCTACAACAGAATGATGGCAAGCGAAAGAGTCCTCAGACACACAACAGAACAACAATTGCGATCGACGAGCAGGATCAGTTCTCACCAGACAATTGGCTTCCGAGGTCTGACAAGCTTATTCGACTGACTGGCAAACATCCCATGAACGCAGAAGCAGACCTCAGTGCGCTTTTCGAGACGTCTCAAAAGACTGGCTTGATCACACCTAACGAGCTGCATTACATAAGGAACCACGGTGCTGTGCCACGAATTCTGTGGGAACTTCACAAGCTGGATGTAGAGAACGGCAAGTTGATCCTGTCAATGGACCAGCTTAAGCATGATTTTGAGCACATCAATATACCGGTCACACTCGCCTGCGACGGCAATCGACGCAAGGAGCTGAACATGATTAGGCGATCTAAAGGTTTCAGCTGGGGAGCTGGCGCAACTGGTTGTGTCTACTGGAAGGGACCGTTGTTGCGAGATGTTCTTCTTGCAGCTGGAGTCAAGCCAGACAAGTACACTGGCGAGGGCAAACTCCGATGGGTGAACTTCCAAGGAGCAGATGATCCGAGCGAAGGCAAGTACGAAACATGCATTCCTCTCGACTACGCTATGGATCCCAGCAACGACGTCCTGCTCGCTCTCGATATGAACGACGTTCCGCTTCCGCCAGATCATGGTTATCCAGTGCGTCTTCTGATACCAGGATACGTGGGAGGCCGCTGCGTCAAGTGGCTATCTAAGATCTGGATCTCAGACTACGAGAACCACTCTCACTACCATATCTGGGACAACCGCGTCTTACCTTCGTTCATCACTGAGAAGGATGGCGAGTTTGCATCCACCATGTTTGCGCATCCTGATACCGCCTGCAACGAGCAGAATCTGAATTCTGTCATTGTCAAGCCAGCGCAAGGAGAGAAAATTCCGCTCACAAAGGCCAGGAAAGGCAGCACATACAGGATTGAAGGCTACGCATACGATGGTGGTGGACACGAAGTACAGCGGGTCGAAGTCAGTCTCGATGGAGGCGACAGTTGGCTGTACTGCATACGAAAGTTCCCAGACTACCCGATCAGGCATGGCAACAAGTTCTGGACGTGGCTACACTGGTATGTAGACGTGAGTGTCGTTCACTTACTCAACGCGAAAGAAGGCATAGCAGTAAGAGCCTGGAACGTCTTCAAGAACACACAACCAGAGCGTGCGAGCTGGAACACCATGGGCATGATGAACAACTGTTGGTATAAGGTCAAGCCAGAAGTCACACAGCCTGAGGATGATGAGGAAGTACCTAGCATCTTATTCCGGCATCCATGTGAGCCAGGAACCGGAGATGGGGGCTGGATGAAGCCTTCTGTGGAGAACCAGATTGCTGCGGCGAAACAAGAAGCTGGAGCACCTCAGAAGCAGTTCACTCGCCAGGAAATTGAAAAACACAACATCGAAGGCGATTGCTGGTTAGTTGTAGACGGCAAGGTTTACGATACCACTTCAGTCTTGTCCTGGCACCCGGGAGGAAAGGCTGCTATTCTCGGCCATGCTGGAAAGGTGCATCAAGAGACCAGCGACGAATTCGCATCCATCCACGACGGCTTCGCATACCAAAAGCTCAAAGAATGTATCCTCGGAGTCGTGACCGAGAAAGCTGCCAACTTCATCAAAGCCAACGCCGAAGCCGCGGCAAAAGAGAAAGCCAACAGTAAAAAAGACGGCGATGTAGTCCTACAAAAACACAAATGGGTACCAGTAACCCTCAAAACCCGCGAAAATCTAAGCGAAGACACAAGGAAATACATTTTCGCTCTACCAGACGGCATGAAAGATCTTGGACTGGGCACATGTCAACACGTCCAATTAGGTTTCCACATGAAAGACAAAATGTTGATTCGAAGCTACACTCCTACGAAACCTCTGCTCCCAGATCCGAGGAAAAGTAAGGGCGGTAGCAAGACCACCGACTGCGAAGTGCAAAGTATGCAAGACGGTCAAGGAACTTTCGAACTCGTCGTCAAAACTTACTTCCCAACATCCGAACAGCCAGGAGGTGCCATGTCGAATATTCTGGATTGTATGCCCATAGGCGAAGAAGTTGAAGTTCGCGGTCCGACGGGAGAAATCGTGTATAACGGAAACGGGAAATTCGTGATCGAAGATGAAGAGATGACGTTCAAGAAGATCTCGCTCGTATTAGGAGGAAGTGGAATCACGCCTGGCTTTGCTCTCATCGCTCGAGCGATCGTGGGCGCGGGAGAGGATTTGGAGGTTAGGGTTGTCGATGCGAATAAGAGTGAGAAAGACATCTTGTTGAAGGATGAGTTGGCTCGTTTTGAGGAGTTGGGGAAGGGGAGGTTGAAGGTTACGCATGTTTTGAGCCATCCTAGTGAGGAGTGGAAGGGTTTGAAGGGACATGTCAACGAGGAGATTATTAAGGATAGTCTTTTCCCGCCTGAGGAGGGAAGTGTGGTTTTCTTGTGTGGACCGCCGGCGATGATTCAGAAGGCTGCGTTGCCTGCGCTTAGGGATTGGGGGTACAAGGAGGATGAGAATGTTTTTGGGTTTTAGTATGACGACATTTGTATACACATATATATATATATATATATACATGACATAGCACTAGAGATATACAGCTCACGACGAATCATTGACTCTACTTTCATCCCATCCCCTTGCTATAGTTCAACGTAGAAGGCTAATTTTAGCCGCATAGTATAGGCTCTCGGAGACCGTCGGATGGTAACGATTATGGTTAAGCGCGAGGCATTTCTTGGCACTGTTAGACAGGCTTCTCGACTATAGGTATAGGTCTAATATTATAGATTAGTAGGACTAAACCGCTATAAGTACTATAAGGGTTACTAAGTAAGTAGATTATCGACTAGCGCTAACACTATTAAGCTACCTATAAGAGGTAAAGAAGGGCATATCGATACGTCTACTATAGTGCCCTCTTCGTTACCGCTACCCTCTTCGTTACCGCTACTATTACCTCCGCTACTACTATAGACTCCGCTAATTAGTCGAGTTATTATACTATAGGATTACCGCGATTATTAGGGCTTATCGCCGCTATTAGTTGTCGAGATTGAGGCACTAAATAAGGTCAATGCGACTAAGTTTAGAGCCCTATAAAGGAGGGTTACGGACCTCGAAGATGCCGTAGTACGGCTACAAGATAGGTTAGATATAAGGGTTAGTAATAACCGCTATACTACTAAGTAATATAGCGGCTAACAAGTACGGCATAAAGGGTAGCTAGGACTATAGATTGAGTAGTAGAATTAGGTAAGGCGAGGCCGCGTAGAAGTCGACTTTATAGTATTCTTTTAGTACCTATAGAACTAGCAAGATTAGCGCTTTAAGTCGCTATAGCGAATAGCTTTATAGTAGCTAGGAAGTCGTCTCATTAGCGGAAGTACGCTAGCTAATGTAATATAGCCGTTTCTACGCGAATTTGTAGTATTTCCTTAGGGTCTAGATCTATGAGTATACTATCTACTATGCTTCTACTTAACTCTAGCTATAGAAGTGTTTATTGTTACTACGTTAGTTGTATCTATAGTATAATAGCTAGATAGTACAAGGCACTAAGCAAGGCGTAATCTAAACTATCGCTACGAGAATAATAGCTTGTCCTTTATATACTTTGAGCGTAGGCCTAGCGGTATAGTAGATTAGCGTAGGTATAGGTCGCGGTATAGGATAAATGCATTAATAATAGCTATGTCTAGTATATTAAAGAATAAGGTAAACTAGGCTCTTACTAACTTTAACTAAGTACTATAATAGGACCGTAATTAGTCGTATATATCGACTCTACCTATAAAGAGATTATAGTCGATAGACTATCGTAGTACCTATAGTTTAACATACCCTAATCCGTACTATACTATCTCTCTTAGTCGCTTTGCGAGTATGCTTTGTCTACGAGGTTTCCTACGCTCTTTCTCGTCGAATTTGTTAGGCTAGTATATAGTCGTAATTCCCTAAACGAGGTTCTTGTCTTGCTACAAAATAGCGACTATATCGCTATACTAGACGCTAAATAATTGCTAGTTATAAGGAAGGATCGTACTAGCTTTGTTCGCTATACTAGAAAGTACTTTTAGCTAGTCTAAACCGATAGCTCTCGTAGTACTATAGGCGGCGATACCTATAGCTCGAAGGACGTAGAATAGCTTATAGGAGCTAAAGAGATTATCGTAGTAGAGTATAAAGAAGTGTATCGTAGTAGGAAGTTAAGAAATAAGCTATACTACTATACGTAACGTTAGCGGTAGTAATCGTACGATTGCCTACTAAGCGGAATTTAGTCCTATAACGACTCTAGTAATATCAATATCGATATAGCCGGTTATAGGACTCTTAAAGGCGAAGGAATAGTAGTATCTAGTATCGTAGAGCGCTAGGACATAATATCCGACTAGAATTAGCTTACTATAGACTATAGTAGTATAGCTAGACCTATCCGTAAAACGTACTATAATTTCGTCGATACTAACTTCTATACGAGGCGTTACATATAGCTTGAACATCTTCCTTAACTCGTCCGCTACTAGCTTAACTTTCTCGAAGAAGCGATACTTAGTAAGCTTCTCGATTAGCGGCGAGAGGTAGAGATAGCGCTTAATATATTTAAAGCGCTCGCGGCCGATATATTAGTAGATTGGATACTATAGTAACTCGCCCTTCCGGTTCTAGTACTTATGAATATCGGCTTGCCTAATTACTAATATATAGATTACTAGACCTAACTAGATCTTTAGCTTACTAATAGATACGCGCTTCTAATTCTTCGCTTTCTTAAACTCGGCATAGTCGTTAGTAAACCGGACTATTATAGTAAGTAGTATGTCCGTAAAGAATAGGCGGAAGAACATTAATAGTAGGTTATACCGGATACCAAATCTATCCTTAGAATTGGCTACGTAGGTCTCGCTATACTAACTCGGTAGATACCTATTAAGACATATAATAGGTAGCAATTCATACGGCTAATTATAGAAGTTGTTAGGCAAGTAGATACTACGTTCGTAGTGTAGTCCTTCTAATGGTTTATAACTCTCTAGATTAGATATTATAGATATAGTATCCGCTATTAACTAGGTTACTTTCCGCCTCTTCTTTAGAGCCTATATAGTGTCCGGATCTTTAATAGCCTCTTCTACTTTAGACTCTTCTAGTCTATTAACCTCTACCTCTTTATCTATACTAGTTGTACCCTTACTAACTATACGAGCCGCGCTCGAGTCGCCTATATCACTTATAACGTCGTTAAATGCTATTGTAGTATACAAATCTAGCTTGTCGATAACCTCTCGAAGGTCGGAGAGTATACTATCGACTAGTAACTATATATGGAAGATTGGTTGTTCTATTAAAGAAAGAGATATTATCGTTAGTCGGTATAAAGAGGTCTCTAGTCGGGTATAAAGGATGAAAGTAGAGCTCTACAAGGATAATTATTAGTGCAAACCCCTACGAATACTATTTATAGGACGCTCACCGAGTAGTCTAAGAGCCTACGCGTAGCGCCATTGAGTTGGCGCTATTTTGCGTTGAAAATGCCTTCCTAATCGAGCGGGCAGCAAAGGGATCGCTTTGTCTTCGATCCCTCTTCACTCCCGTTGATTAACTATAACGCCATAACTCCAACCCTTTTTCACAGTCACATAACTCACTCGAAATCTGATTCGTCGCGAGACTCGTATATATATATGTACTCTGCTCCCTTGTATTTTCTCGCCGAAATCCCAAAAGTCGAAGAAATCCCGTTTCCCAAGATTTGTTTGCTATAAAGAGATGAATGGAATAAACAGTGTGATGGAACTTGGACGCCGAAGATGAGCGCGCGGTAAGGGTGGAGTGAGAATGATCAGTGGGCGTTTCTTCTGTGCCAAAATGACGAGATTCATACCCGTTTCGTCGAAAGAAAAAAGGGCGATGCCAAGCCCGTCCCCTTTCCTCAAGTGTGATCGATCCTGTTCCAAAAGGGGTATCGAATGCGTCCAGTCGAGCGAGTTCTGTCAAACAAACCACGGGACTCCCAGTCACTAAGTGCTACTACATAGAACACAAGACCAGAAGGACTATCGAAGCGCTACTCACGTTCCTGCAGGTGTCCGCTGTAACAGTGTTGTGAAACACAATCTTTAGATCAGAATAGCTACACAGGCGTGGCTACACAGCATGAGAAAGTCCCGAAAGCAAGGGACCCGGGGGGGAGGGGGGGCATGAAAACGCCCATGGTGATTCTCATCGCCTCGAGAACATTTTTCACCCATGCTACCGCTGCCTGATAGCAGGATTTCTTGCCGCGCGCCAAACGCCAGACGGGATGGAGATATATTTAGACTAAATGCTGTCCAGGAAGAGAAGATTGTGAGTCAATAGAGTGAAAAAAGCATTAACAAGTCCAGCGACGCAAACAATCCATCAATCGTCGTCGCATTCGTTTCGTCCCGTGTCATTCCGTGAGCCATTCCATCTCATTCACGCCTAATTTGCGAATATTTAGATCAGCAGGCAGAGCTTATTCAATGCTGGTTTGTAGTTGTGCTTTGTGATGGCGGTGCATCACTATGTATACCAGCCGCTTTTGGGACTGGAGTCGTAACTGTGATGGTGCTCGAGTGAAACTCTGGACTTCTTGCTCTTGACAGCAATGAGCTTCTGCTGTGTTGGAAATGAGGATACTTCAGATATGCTCCGTTCCCTGCCCTACAAGAAGCCGGATTCTGATAGTAGTCTGTAAATTATGTCAGTACAAATCGACAAGGACAACAGTGGCTGTGAGATCATACCTCGCAATCTTCTCATCTTCCCTCTCACGTGGCTCTACCTGCAGACTGCGCTCGTACATTTCATGCACATCGCCAGCGCTCTGCATATTTCTGAGGATGTACTCCTGCAGCTCTGGGACTGGTTGCAGACCGTAAGGCACATTCTGATATTGTTGAATATCCCGGATGACCTCAGCAGTCTTTGCTCGTTTCGCAAAGTTGATGAGCTGCGTCTTCTTGATAATGCTTGGGATACCGTCCTCGATGAAAGTCAAATCAGTGAGGTAGATACCGAAGAAAGGAATGCACGGAGGGTTGGCCTTGTGCAAGGATTCTCGATACTCGTTGAAGTTCTTCGTCGAGCCCATGAGCTTTCGCATGGACTCCAGAGTCTGCGTCGTGCGAGCATTGACCTGCGACCACGTTCTGTTAAGTCTGTGAATCGGTGCCGAGCCCAGTGCAGATATTATGGAGGTCAAGCAGGAGAAGTTGTTGAGGTTGCGGCACTTGTCTGCGATGGAGACAAAGTGCTTGATGACGACCACGCGCCGCTTGACATCGGCCTGTGTCAGGATCATCTGAGCGACCCAGTTGGTGAGTTGATTGGAGTGGAGAATCAAAGCCTTGACATTCTCTGCTGGGTCCGCTTCTCCAGGCGCAAGCTTCTTTTGCCAGGTCTTGTTCAAGCACTCCGTTGGCCGAATCTTGCCGTACAGCCTCGATTCGATGATTGTCAGCTGTCGAGCAAACTCCAAGGCATCAATGTCCAGGAACTTGAGTTTCTTCATATTTTTCGGTATGATCGGTGGTGGCGCTTGCGAGTTCAACGTAAGGACGAGTCGCTTGCTTGAAGCATCCTGTCCACGCATTCTCTGCTCAATGGCGGTCATGAGTGGGCCAGCTCCGGGCGTGCTCGTGGACTGTACGGTGTCTTTGGCAAAGCCGTATACCCTCGACATCAGCTGCTGGCTTTCGTCGTTACTTGGCTCCATCCAGTAGTTGTCGAACCACGATTTCAGAATGTTCACAACTCTAAATCGGATTGGCTTTTGCTTCTTGTCCGTCCAAATTGTGAGATCGTGGCCGCCGACGCCATGTGGTGGTTGAATCATCCATCTCTTGACAAGCATCTCGAACAGTTCTGGGCCTGTTGTGAACGATCTGTAAGTGAGTAGGAAGGTATTGTTGAAGGGCGAGTCCAGTCTGTCGTGTCTTGTGAGTTGCTCCACAAGACCGGTCAATGTTCCACCGCGCAACTGCGGCGGGTCGACCTTGAGGTCATAAGACATTTCGCTTTCGTGGTCGAGCCTGAGATAATCTGGCATCTCTTCAGAATCGCGGTTTGGTGCAGTCAATGACGCTCGCTCCTGCTGCGGCGCGGGCACTTCGCCGAAAAAGCGTGTGGGTTTCGAGCTTTCGCCTTGACGCTGAGCATCTCGCAGCCCTGGCGATCCTGTGCCTTCTGTGAACGACTTTGAAGGTCCAACATCCGCGAGACTTGGTCGTAAGCTCTTGGAGCTGTTTCTTTGGTGCTGCTGTTCGGTAGGCGCGCCTCCATCTGTGAGACGATGTGACCCTCTTGAGCCCGAATCCTGCGAAGGCATCAATTCGGACAAGAGTTGCAAGAAAAAGTGTATCTGCGCCGCTGCAACGTCCAGATCTCTTCCTACAGTCTTCACTCTCGCCAGCCGCTCCTCCAGTGAAGGACCTCGCACCTCCGCCCACTCGTCCCCAAGTGGGCTTGCAACTGCCTGACACGCCACGATGAGATCTGAGGCCGCGTCGTAAATCTTCTGCTTATGCTCCGAAAAGTCGTTCAGCTGATGTGCCTGGAGCCCGGAGTTGAGTGGACCCAGGTTGACGGATTCGATCGTTGCAAGATACGGTCTGCAGACTTCCAGCACCTGGCTACCAGCTTTGCACACTGCGTCGCCAATTTGCCGATGCTTGTGATGAGTGATGAGCTTGTCCCGCAGAATTAAGTGCTCATCAAGACGCTTGATGTTGGAGTTGATCAGTCGCTTGAGATCTTCCAGGCGATCAAGCAGAGATTGATTCAGCTGCTCAGTGGGTTCGGAGGAGTTTTCAGTCTCATCGTCCGTGAAGGACACGGAGGACATAGGGTCTTTCGAGTCCAGCCCGTTGCTGCGCCAATTTCCTGCAGTCCGGCTGCCAGAAACAAAGCCAGGCGTGAGCCTCGGGATCTCCTCGCCACGTTGTTGTCGCGCGACTTCAACAAAGCCATAAACGCCATGCAGGACCCCTTCAGCTTCTTGGAGACACTTTTGAGCCGAATCCGGCGCTGGAAAGTCGGCAGCGGCTATATGCGATGAAAGAACCAACTTTGAGAACCTTGACATCATCTCTCGGAAATGCGGATATAATGCCTTGTTCGTCGATATGATGGAAGGGTTGCCAGAATGATTGTCAGTCGTTCCAGAGCCGGCTGCAAGTAGTAAACGCAAGTGGTCGGAGATGTCTTCTGCTCTGCGAACGAATTCAGATCGATCGCCAGCACTGATGACTTCACGATATCTCTGAACGGCACGACGCATGTCTTCAACCATAGTGTTCCAAGTCAACGGGACAGCGTGAGCGTCGTCGAAGAAGCGCCGAGGTAATAACGAAGCGCTCGAAGCGTTACCCGGCGCGTTAGCGAAGGACGGCATGGTGGTACCAACTGGAGGTACTCCCTGCTGCATTGCCGAAAGCGATACGTTGCTTGCTTCTGTAAGATTGGTGCGCGAGCGGGTCATCGGAGAAGCGCCGTTCAAAGAATCCATGGATGTTGCAGGTGACACACCGTCGGACAGATACGAACGTCTGCGTCGATGCTGACAGATTGACTACGTTAGTTGCGTGTCACATTGAGTGGCATTGTAGCAATTGGGTGCAGGGCACGTGTGAAAGTGTTACTTACGCTGGAGGCCTTGGATCCATGTGTCGCCGAAGCGTCTTCGGTCTCGGAGGCAGAGGCATAGTCGGTGTCATCGTCGCCTCCATAGCCCGCGCTTTGGAGGAACTCAGCTGGCGGGCGCGTCTGATCAGGAATGGGGACATTCGTCTGGTCGCGCGGACCCCGTTCATTTGCGGACGTAGGAGCCTCCAGCGGCAGCTCCATTGTGCTCTCGCCGGTGAGAGTATTGAAGTAGAATAGCCTGCCATCTGGTGTGGCCTGAGGGATCCAAAATGCAGCTTCCTCTTGCTGGGTCGCACTTGACGGCGCACTTGCTCCATGCACGCCATTGACTGTCAATTGACCTTGGTGCTCATCGTCTTCGCCCGATTCTTCCGCCTCTGAGTCACCCCTCCCCATTCTGTTCCCCGTGCCGTCGTCGTATGCTGCCGTCACCTCAGCACAGTAATTGCTCGGGAACCAGCCTCGCACTCCATGAATCACGCCATCCCACCATCCGCTCTCCAGCTGTGTGATGACCTGGATTATGTCTCCTTGGCGGAAGCTCAGGCTCGTTCGGTCGTCGGCATCGTAGTCGTACAAGGCTCGCACGTACAGCTGCCCGCCGGTGGACGTGCTACCTGCGAGCCCATTCATCTTATGCCCTGAGTCCTCCGTTCCGCCCCGCACCTGTTGTCGCGGGCGGCTTGCACGACGCTGCGTGAACTCGTCCTGTCCCTGTCGCTGTGCTTGGCGGTGGAGGTGGATGCGGCGCAGCAGGCGACGGCGGCGGCGGCGTAGCTTCGCGGCGGCGGCCTGGTATGCGGCCAGGAGGTCAAAGCACTCGCAGCGAGCAGGGGAAGCAGGCGTAAGGTAATGTGGTCGGCGCTGGAGCTGGAATGCAGACCACACTCCTGCGCTCACTGCTGTCTCAGTGTCGCAGTGGAAGAGTGCGATTCGTCCACGATGTCTCTGCCCTTGCACGAAGCAGCGCTGCTGGAGCGTCTTCGGACCGTGCAGAGGCTCTCAGCCGCCAGCAATTCTCATATGTGTTTCTCGTCCGGAGGCCGCTTTGACAATGTGAGTGGTAGAAGCAATGGGGAACGGCGTCTACTCCCTTGCTTCAAGGGCGCATAAGCGACTCTTCGTTTCGATTGGAGGATGGGATGCTGCAAGCTCTCCAAGCAGTCACGTGGTGATTCGCAACAAAGCAACCATTCGACGGCAAGGCGGTCTTACCACACGCTTTGGAGAAAGAGGTGCATTGTGCAGAGGTGAGAAATGGCGCAGATTGCGCATCAATAGTGCCAATCTGCTCTTTCTGCCCAACCGAGTCAGAGCTGGGTATACTACTTGTCTACTACGATGATGGCATTATTAAACAACCACAATATACCAATCGCCTCCATGCCGAAATAGCTCCCAGAAGCATACGATGACCGCACCCGACAAGCGACAATCTCTTGGTAACTCAGCTTCCCAGCATAAAGCACTGTGCTCGCGCCCCCCGGCTTTCTCCAACAGGATAAAACGCAAAGTCAGTCAAAGCACTTAATAACACGCAGTGCCTCTGTGCCAGACAGGGAACGCTTGTTTTAATGCGATCTCGCCATCTTCCACAGAGTATGGTGGGGACATACGTGCCTCGTTCCCTCATCAAGCCGAACGAGTCAACGTGACCCTGTATGTGGTTGTCGAATGTATAATGAATCCTTTGAGCGTGGTCAAAAAATCGAGGCGCAAATCGAATGTTAACGCAAGCGAGATGTTTTTTTT
>LFZO01000315.1:0-42280 GCA_001578225.1 Pseudocercospora musae | reverse complement strand
GGTCGCTCGTCTAACTAGTACCTAATTTACGCTTGCGCGCGCTAGGGATTAGTAGGGAACTTATAGCTATAGTTTGTTTTTCGCGATTATAGTAATATATTTCTTTCGAAATAGTTTAACTATTAGTATTTTTAAAGAAACTTTAGGTATATACCTATTCTAGTATTAGTAATAGTAAGTACTATAGAAGGTTAAGATTAATATTTAGGTTAAGAAGAGGGAGTAGGTTTGTAAGATAAGAAAAGTTATATTACGTATAGACTACGTATTTACTACTAGTAGTATATCTCGCGTCTAATAGTAATATTTGCTTTAAACGCTTACCTATACTAGTATTAGGTAATAGCCTATAAGGTTATATAAGGTTATGTAAGGTATAACGTAAGGAAATTTTAGGTACGTACCTAAAGTTCTATTAAACGCTTATTATTACTACTTACTATAATAACCTTATACTACTATCTAATTAAGGTAAGGATATTATTCTCTAAACTATCGATCGAGCTAAAGGATTAAATCCTACGCTATCTAGTAAACGTTAGGCATAGAGACTATAAAGTCTAGGTTACTTATAACTATAGTATAGATAGGGAGTAGTAGATACAATATAAGCGCTAGCCGGCGGGGTTCGGTATCGATAGCTAGACTCGAACTATCGTATAGGGTTAGATATATACGGCGGTCCTAGTCGCTCTCTATATTAATAGTAGTCCCGAATTGCGATCCTTATTATATATACCTATACTTACTAACTATAGCGACGAAGCGGTTCGGATAGTAATAGCGAGTATATAGCCTAGTCTATAGTTTAGCGAGGTCGTAATTAAGACGAAGTCGGATCCTCCTTTATCTATAGAGAAGCGCAAACGCTACTTCTCGTTATTACTAGTATAGAGTTTAACGATATATATCCGTATACTCTCGATTATATAGGGTAGTTACTTACTACCTTATTGTTCTAAGTAGCTAGCGCTAACGCCTAAGAATATACTATAGGAGACGTCTTATAAGGTATTAATTAATACGAGTAGCTATAATAATAGTAGGCCTAGTACGATAGTACAATTATTAGCTACATTTAGACCGCTATATAGTCTCGGGAATAACCTTTACCTATACGATAGGGAACGTAGTTAAAGAAGGCTCGACGAATATATTAACTTAAGCTCGGAGAGTATACTAAGGTAGTAGTCGCGATCTATATACGGCTAATTACTATTCGTTAAGTACCTTATAGACAACCTCTACTTGAGTTATTATAATACATTCTTTAGATATCGTAGCTTAGCGTTAGTACCTCTATAACTCTATAACGTCGCCCTCGTATATTTCCGGGTTATATAGACCTTACGTTCTAGACTCTAGGATGTACGAGGTAAGGATCGGCGATAGTTAAAAGACGTATAGCAAAGTATAGATAGATTAGTAGTATATACTAGATTTTGCTTAATATCGGTCGTACTCGTATACGGCGGTTTTATATATAATATTCTAGTTTCTCGCGCGGCGTAGCTATAGTCGCTAGATTATAGAAAGTACTAGTATTTATATTAGATTATTACCGATCTAGGTAATAAGACTAAAGGTATATTTAGCCTTAAGCATTATACTCGGTATAGACTCGATAAGAAAACTTAGCTATTAATATAGTATCGCTTCTTAGTTTATTACTATCTACTAGACTTTAACGTTACGATAGCGGATATTAAGGCGCTTCGCTATAACCTTAAACTACTACGTAGCGAGATAGAGTACGAGATCGGAATCGGGATACTTAACCTCGAAGATAACGTTAAAGTCTTAGGAACGATTATATATTAGTAGCGTTATAGTATCGCCTACCTAGCGAACGATATAGTAGATATACCTCTAATCGAACTTCTAGAGAGGAAGGAGGTATACGATAACGATATTACGCTCGTCGTACTATAGCGACTAAGTATAGCGAAGGAACGCGAGCTACTAGTAATAGAAGAGGGTATAGCTACTCTACGTAAAGTATCGATAGAGGAAGAGAACCTAACGCTACTTAAAGGTAATATTCTTAGATTAGGTATATAATACTATAGCTATAGAAATAGTCTCTATAATATTAAATTACATAAATAATTACATAAGTATATAAACGAGTAATAACGTCTTTATTTAATTAATTATACTCCTTCTAGCTTATATAACTACGTAATAATTTCGTTATTTAAGTAGTTAACTATATAAAGAATTTGGGGCCTATTAGGTAAAGTTAGTCTACCTCGTTATCGTCCTTAATAACCCTATAGTATATATTAAGGGTTAAGAGCTATAGTAATCTATATATTAAGTAGATAGTATAATAGAATATCTAGTAGTATTCTACGACTCCGAGTAAGTATAGATCGCTATATATAGTAGTAGAGAACGCCTCTTCTAAGAAGCTAATTTCCGACTTTATAGGTCGAGATTTCTACCTATACTACGAGGCTCTACCTCTAATAGTATAGTATAGCTTCTAGATAAAGAGAGGTTAGTACTATATAGTAATCTTGTTATTCTAAGTATATAGAATAATAGTATAATAGAATCCTATTATTCTCGACGCTAGTCTAGTAAAGCCGATAAAGTAATTAACCTAGATTATGCGCTATTATATATAATAGGCTATCTATTCATTTAGTAGTACGCTAGTCGCTCGCTATTTAATCTTATTTAAGCGCTATCTACTTAGTTAACCGGCCTATATCTACTTATTTAACTATACGATTAAATATTATAGAGACTATACGTAAATAAAGAAACTTTAGATATATACCTATTCTACGTATTAAATAGGTACGTACCTAAAGTTTCTTTATTTATATATACTTATTGTATAACTACGGTTTTAGGCGTACGCGTAAAGTTTCTACTACTATCGGCGCTATCTAGTAGCTATATTAGGCGGTAGCTATGCCTAGTACTTAGCTAGCCTTGCCTTACTATTTTATAACGGAATCTACTCGTCTTCGTCGTCGTCGTTAGTAGACCTAGAGTTACTATTATCTAGTCCTCTTAGTCGCTAAATCTATTACATCGCTATAAAGTAGTTAATAAGATCTTCGCTAATCCTCTACTATCCTTAATTATAGAGTAGATTAGGAGTATAGCGGTATATTATATAAAGTTAGTTCTTCTTTTTTACGATACTAACGAGCGACTAATACTATAGGATAGTACTATTCTAGATAAGGTTACTCGCGCTAACTAGGACGGCGGCTACCTACTTTACCTAGTATTGAGTAGTAGTACTAGGTATTTTCTTCTATCGAACGGCTTAATGGATTTTGCTTTTATCGTATACTAGGAGGATGCGTATCTAATTTATTATATAACGCCCTATACTATACTTAAACTATTGCGCAATGTTTAGGTAATCCTAACTAAGTAAGGCGAGTATATCGAAATAGTACCTCGCCTACCTATACTATAGTCGGCGTTCCTAGCTATTGCGGCGAAAACCGTCGTCCTAGTTAAAGAGTAGCTAAAGGCGGGTTTACTAGATAGCGGTAAATAAGGTAAAGCCGCCTTCTATAGCGTTACTACTACCGCCCTAGGTAATAATAATATTAGGTCTCCTACCTATTATCCGATATACGAGGTCGTACGAAAAGCTATAGAGACTAGCTCTCTCTTTATCGGTAACTTCCTCTAAGAAGAAGTAGCGTAACCGTACCTAATCCCCTAGGCGCTTATTAGGCTTTAAGAGTATATAGAGTATATAGCTAGTATAGCGGTATCTATATATCTAGCTTAATCGCTAAAGCGCCTATTTAACGATGCCTACGTACTAATCCGAGTTATTATCCTCTTCCGAATCGTTATCCTTACGCTCCCTATACGCTACTCGATACGTTTAGTAGGTAGTAACGAGTTAGTCGATCGTCTCCTTTACGTAGCTATAGAAAGCTTACTCTATCCTTCCCGAACTAGTAGCTTAGAGCTAGCTATAGAGGAAGTCGGTAGTATAGGCGGTCTACTAGAGCGCGGTAGTATAGAAGCGTAGTTAAACCTAGTTAAAGAGATCGGCTAGGAGCTAGGCGGCGTACGTAGTATAGAGGCTTACTATAATATTTAAATCCTAAAGACTTCCTTCCTACTCTCTATTACCCGCGCCTAACTAGTTATAATAATTACGGAAGAGTCTATACTTTATACTAAAGGAACTACTATTATAGGTCGTAGTTAGTAAGTCGAATAGTATATTAAGTATTGCTAACGTAGAGGCTTCCTTAATAGCGCGGATTATGCGATCGAGTTAGGTAGTATTTACGCCTACGTTAACGGACCTTTACGAAAGTACTATACATATTGCAAAGAGCTAGCGGTTTAACTATAAACGTATAAAGTCGACGACGTACTTACTCTCGAGTACGAAGAAAGGCTAGTAAGTACGACGCCTATCTACTCCCTCGGTTAGGCTTAGGCGAGTAGTAGGTAGATTAGGCTAATAGAGTAGGTCCTAGTAAGTACGAACCTCTCCTTATACGCTAAAGGGAACGGTACTCGAAGCGTAGCTATCTAGCGTATTATGCGCCTATGTAATTTCTACTTTGAAGGTATCTAAGATACGAGCTCGGTAGAATATAGTATCTCGGGCAATAAGGGAAGTAACGGCGGCTACCTAGTCGATAGTAGACTAGGAGAATATAAGAAGCGGTAGTATTAACTAACTAAAAATAGGTTCTACCGTTCGGTTAATAGATACGAAGAGATCCTTCGATATATTATATCCTTAGAAGAAGCCGATACTACTAAGCCGCTCTATAGACTTATAGAGTAGTTTGCCTTAGATACTATAAGCCTCTTGTATACCGAACTACTAGTATACTTAAGGATACTCGATATTGAGGCTACTAGTCTTCGTAATACTATAGGCTATCTAGTAAAGGGCGATAAGCGGAGATACTACTTCGTCTTTAACTACTAGTCTTATAGGGAGGTCTTTCTATATAAGGTCGAACTAAGCGTAGTCTATATTACGATACATAGGGTTAAACTAGCGCTCGAGGGACTAATCGAGGAGTTCTTTAAGCTCGAGGGGAGTCTATACCTCTAGATAGATTTTGGTCCTATACTATATAATAACTAGTTCTATATACTACTAATATTAATCTAAGTCTCGACGTAACCGACGTTCGATACTCTACTATAAGCGATGTAGTCGTAGTATAGCTACGTCGACTATAGGGTCGTAATTCGCCGGTAGTGGATCTATAATATCGTAACCGATTTTACTAACGTTACGATTATTACCTTCTCTACCTTGTTTCTATCGAGCGTATACCCGATTATATACTTACTAGAAGGATAGGGAATAATATACGAGTACTCTAGATAGATAAGTATCGCGAAGCGTAGGAATAAGGATAGTATTAATAAAGTAAGCCTATTTACGCTTATTTATATAATAGCGACGTTACCGGTCGATCTTCTAATCTCGATTTGCTTTAGGAAGAGGAAGGTTAGGGAAGAAGAGGTACGTATCGAATCTAGAAGTATCGAATCTAGTTACGATCTATATATACTTATAGCGTTCGGGTCGTATCGAAGAGCGGCCGACTAGTATATACTACTCGTAAGTAATAGTCTTCGTAAACTAAGGTATATAGAATAACCGAATACTAGCTCTATAGGTTGCAAGTAAGGTTATAGAGAGGAGAAGTACGTTAATGTCCTAGTATCGAGTAATATAGAATAGCTAATTAGTAGATATAAGGCATGACTTCTCAAGTAATAGGACTATAGAAGGTATCCTATTAACCTACCTAGTAAGGAGTCGACGCTAGTCGACGCCTTAGAGCTACTCGTATATATACGTTAGGAGCTTACTATACTCTACGACGTATGCAAGTATATCTAGGAGCTAGTAAAGTTAACTTTAGACGAAGGTAGTAGTAGTGCCCTTAGTAACAAATTCTATAAGTATAACTTTAGGTAGCGTCGGCTCCTCTCCTTTCGCCTTTATATCCTAGTCTTAGGAATACTTATAAGAGTAACTATCTATAGCGAGCGCTTAGTAAAGTACTATCCGACTATAAGGGATTAACAAAATAGCTAGATTATCTAGTTCCTCGTCGGAATTAATCCTAGTATCGCTACTCGAAGGACTACTTAAATCCGATTAGATAGATCTACTAGTTATCGAAGGTACTTAAGAGCTTTCGAGCGTAACGTCGCTATTATCGTCTCGACCCTATCGACCTCGTAGTAGCGTAGGTTGTAGCGGTAGTAGGGGTTCTAGTAAGGTAGGGCGCCCTCTAGGATTTAGCCGGATACGTAGTAGGAGCCTACGTTATGGCTACGATAGCTAAGCTCTAGGACGAGGCCTTTATAAGCTCTCTCTTAAATTAGACCTAGTAATACTATCTCTTAATCTAGACGGGCTTCGCCTTAAGCTAGGGCTAGGAATACTATCTCTAGAATTAGACTTAGATATACTTGCGCTTACGATCGGTCGACTACGCCATATCGAGGCTAGTAGTTAATTCGTTCCGTCTCTTGAAGTAGGTAACGAGGGGCTCTCTAGAATAGAAGGAAAGGAGAGACTTCTTCGAGGAGTTAGCGAAGTAGGTTAAGTAGCGGACTTCGAAGCTAGTAATAGGAAAGAATAAGCTACGCTTACTTAGGAGTCTAGCTTAGGTAGCGTTATAGGTAACGAGGGGCTATCTAGAATAGGAGGGAAGGAGAGACTTCTTCGAGAAGTTAGCGAAGTAGGTTAAGTAGCGGACTTCGAAGCTAGTAATAGGGAAGAATAAGCTACGCTTCCTTAGGAGTTAGGCTTAGGCGGCGTCGCTAGTATAGAAGCTAGTAGGGAAGGCGTCGCTAGTATAGAAGCTAGCTAGGAAGGCGTCGCTAGTATAGAAGCTAGCGTAGGAGGTATCGCTAGTATAGAAGCTAGCGTAGGAGGTATCGCTAGTATAGAAGCTAGCGTAGGAGGTATCGCTAGTATAGAAGCTAGCGTAGGAGGTATCGCTAGTATAGAAGCTAGCGCTAGTAGGGATTATACTATAGCGGACGAAGGGGGTCTAGTAGCTATCGGAGTGGAATAGTGAACTATTCTACGTAGGGTAAGAGGATCTATATACGAAGGAAGAGTATTAGATAGATATACTAGTTAAGTACTATCTATTTTAGGGAGAAGGGGACGTAGAGGAGCCCGCCGAATAGCTAACCGAGGCTAGTTATAGATAGGGATAGCCTATGCGATCGATTATTAAACGATAGACGTAGAAGTACTATCCCTTAGAGTAGAGCTAGCGGTATTAGCTCTAGCGAATTAATCGACTATCGCGATAATATCGTCGATCTCGAGCTAGTTAATATAGGTAGCGAGGAGCTATAGCCTATCTCTAGTATTTGTACGTAGTACTATCTATAAAGAGAGCGGTAGTAGTCGTAGTACTAGGAGAAGTAGCCGTCCCTAACTAGCTAAATAGTACTAACTCTAGAGTATTTAACTACCTACTATAGCTATTTAGCTACGAAGTAGAGGGTTAATATCGGGGATAAGTTAGGTAGCTAAGGAGGTAGACGATATAGTAGCTAGATATAGTAGTAGCGTAGACGAAGAAGATACTACGCCTAGGTCTTACTTGGCTTACTATGCTTTTTTCTAGGCTCGTTATAGAGCCGTACTCGCTAACTTCCTTGTAGTACGTTCGGCCTTCTTCTTCCGCTCTTCCTCTTTAGTACCGAGTAGCTTACGCTATCCTTTAGGCGGCATCGTATTAATTCCGTTAATAGCGGAGGGTAAAGCTTATATATAAGCCTCGCTAATAAGTATAGAATTCGAGGAGGTAGTTCTATCTCGCGGAAACTACTAATACTAGAAAGGGCTATCCCTTTCTAGCGATGTATTTTGTATACAAGCGAGTAAGGAATAGTAGCGTAGTATATTTTGCGTATAAAGTAGTACGTATAAGTAGGTTCGTGTACTACCTATAGCCTTTCCGTAGACGTTACAAAACCTAAAGTCTAGTAATTAAAGGATACTATAAACAACTCAAAACTTTAGGTACGTACTAAAAGTTTTTAGTTATTCCTCTATCGTACTATAGGATAAGTAAACCTAAAGAGTATTATAGGTAGGTCTATTATTAAAGGTAAAAGTCCTTACTAGGCGATAGGCGGAGTAATACGAGATATGGGATAAGGTTCGTAGTAGCCTTCTATAATAGCGAAGGAAGGCTATTTAATTAGATAGTTAGCTAGGTTCTAATAATGTTTAATTAATATCGGGTAGATAGGTTAGCTAGATTTCGGGAAAGGGTACCTCGTATACTTAATATAAGACTAAAAGTATAGCTAAGAAGATAGGTAAATCCCTACTTACGAAACTAGAGGGTAAGGGATAGGGGAATGCGTCTCCCTAGAAGACGTATCGATATAAAGCCGGAGGGAAATGCTTAGGGGGATAGGGATAGCTAGGACTCGAGATATGCCAAGGTAGATAGCGGATAGGTAAGCCTACTTCGTAGTACCTCGTATATTTCTTAACCGGAAGCGCTCCGTTACGTTCTAACGGAGCGAGGGCCGTATCGCTAGTTATAGCTAATTGGCTAGACGCGGGCGCGGTCGAGATACGACTTAGAATACGAACGCCTTCTTGCTTTAATATTTCTTAAGCGCTTCGTCGTATCCTAGCGAACTAAAGTCCCTCTAGTAGTCGAGTAGTAATAGTAGCGATAATAGCGCGAGATACGAGCTTATTATTTATTAGTATAATAACGACTAAGCTACCGGCGATAAGGCGCTTTAACTATTCCTATAGAACTTTCTTACTAGTATAGAGGAGACTAAAAGTAACGTAGACGGCGAAGCTATATATAGACAAAGTCGCGCTATAGATATAAACCTACTTAGGTTAGTATATAACGGGTAGCGCGTCAAAGGGGTAAAGGCGAGACTAACCTTAGTATAGATACCGACTTTACTATTAAATACGTCCTTAGTAGTATATAGAGTATAGCGAGTTATTAAGACTACTTCGCGAAGGCTATAGAGGATATCTTTATAGTATAGCTCGTAGAGAGTACTCTAAGAGAATAGTTCTATAAGGAAGGCGATAAATAGTAAATAGGGCTCGTCGACGTCGCGCGCGAGGGCGAGCGTTTCTATCGCTAGTTATAGCTAATTAGCCTACGGCCCTTGCCGTATCGCTAGTTATAGCTAATTAGCCCGACGCCGGCGCCCTACTATACGCCCGCTATACGCCTAACCCTAACCCTAAAGTACCCTATAGTAGGATAGCGAGCTTAGGCCCGGTATATCCCTAATTGACCTAGAGGAAGTCGGCGCTCGGCCCCTAGGGAAGGGGCAACTATATAGTAGTTACGAGTACCTTAAGAAAGGGAGTAACTATACTAATATAGAGGACGAGCGCCTTACCTAGTACTAGGTAGTAGTATTTCGATATAAACTATCGGCTCTAGTTAGGATTCTTATTAAGTACTAAGTAGACTACGAGGTTACTATTAATAACGAACGTTATATAGGCCTTACCTAGGCTAGTCTCGTTCCGCTATTAGATATAGATATACTTAGTCCTATAGACTAGCTATAAGCTACTTATATATAGAGTAATAGTATAGAGCTAAAGGAAGCTAGATATAGTTACGAAGTAGCCTAGGATCTAGGCCTTCTACTTCTTCGTTAGTAGGGGGAGGAACTCTATAACTATAAGCCCTTATTCTATAGCCTATACGAGGTAGGTACTAAGGATCGGGCTTATAGGGCCGAAGTAGTTAGCGTTATCTAGGTCTATTACGAACGAGTAGCTAGGTACCTTAGATCTAAGATCGTTAACGATATAGCTAAGGAGGAGGACGAACTTACTATAATAGCTAGATAGAAGAAAGATATCGTACTAGAATACCTCCTATATCTCCTAGAGGAGTCCTCTAATAAAGCGTAAGTAGAAGGTATCTATTAGGATCTAGTATTAGTTAAAGTAGAGGCGGAGCCTATTAGGACTATCGTTAATCTAGAATGCCTATTCCTAGTTCGTATACTTCTATATATACGTCTTACTAAGCGTAAGGAGAGGGATTAGCTTACCTATAACTATAAACGTATCGGTAACGAGATAGGTATCCTAGTTAGCTAAGAAGTATACTAGGGCCTCTATAGTAGGCTCGGTCGTATCTATAAGGAAGTAGGCCTCTATAAAGAAGATATAGGTACTATAGATAAGATAGGTAAGGAAGGGCGAGACCTTATATAGGACATATATATAGATTCTAGATAGGTCGATCGCAAGGATAGCGAAGAAGGCGAAGATAGGATATAGCTAAGTAAGGGGCTTCCCTAGAAGAATCTAGATAAAGAGTATAGAGAAGAGATCTAGGAGGGCCTACTTCTAGATAGGGGCTATAGTAGTAGGATCGAGGGCTAGTATTACTATAATCTACTTAAGGATATCGTTCTCTAGTATTATAAGCTAGAGGCCTATAGTAGATAAGCGTCCTATATACTAGTCCTCCTAGTTCTAAAGGAGGAAGTAGATAAGATAAATAAAGATTATAGTATACTAATCGATACTCTTCCTTAGAATCCTTAGTAGCTAGCGTACGTTACTAGTCGACTATAGCTAGGAGCTCTAGAGGAGGCTACTTATAACGTTATTTAGGAGTAGAACGTAGTCGTAGCTCTACTAGAAGACTAATACTATCTAGAGATAGACTAGGGAGATCTCTATCGACTCCTTCTTTCCTAGAAGGATAGCGAGCGCCTAGAGGGTACCGATAGCCTTCCTAGTATAGTAGAGTAGCTAGCCGGTCTAGAAGTTCTACTAGACGGTACTTAGCGAGGGAAGCGACGAGGGGGATAGGATAGGAGAGGAAGCTTATAGCGATTCGGTCTAGAGAGACGCTAGAGCGATCCCTAGCGAGATATTCTATAAGCTATACGTATACGAGGCTACGATAGGTCGACGTTATAGCTACTATAAGTATACTTAGGTCGACCGAGATAGAGGAAGATATAGTAGGAAAGGATATATAGGATAGGGAAGAATAGGGAATAGGAAGCTCGATCTAGATATACGTTACTAGTCTAGTAATAATCCGCTATAGGATAACCTCCTCCTTAAGGATACTTGGCTTATATATCCGGTTAGCGTACTAATCTTTTAGATAGTACTTCGCCTCCGTTACGAACTTCGCTTAGTCCTAGTCCTTAAATAGACGCTCGTACCTAGCGATAGGATACTACTATTCCTAGATAGAAGGGAGAAGGTAGGCGTATAGGAATAGGAGGGACTAGTCGAGGGCCTACTAGTATCCCTATAGCTTGCGCGCTATACTAGTCTTAGAATAATAGGCGAGGAAGGCGTCTATAGTCGCTAAGATAATAACGATATCGTAGGTATACTTCTTCTAGAGATAGATAGATACGTCGGTAGTAGTAGAGTAGTAGAGGTAGTAGATAACGAGGTAGGCCTTAGCGAACTACGAGAGCGATCTAAGAGGATAGACTATTTCTATAGATAGGGCTATAGTAGAGCGATAGGAGATAGTAGATAGCTTAGAATAGATAGCGATCGATCGAGTCTAATACTTAATTTCTTAGTTACGCTCTAAATCTTAGTTAGAGCTATATATATAGATAGGATAGCTAAGGGATAGAACGAGTTTCTTCTAGTAGATAACGAGAAGGCGGACGAATAGAGGTCGACTAAGAATATAACTATATTACTCCGGTCCTACCCTAGCTATATATCTATCGTCCTTTTAGTACGCTAGCTCTAGATAAGGAAAGGAGAGTCTTAAGAAGTCGAGGATTTAGCGATAATAGGAATAATAGCCTAATAGATCCCGACTACTTATAAGAGATCTCTATAGTTAAGGCAATATCTATATTAGTCGAGGGTTATCGTAATAGGTAGTAGATAATAGTAAATAAACGTAGACACGTTCTAAGTATATCTTACTAATAGGAGACTACTATAATATAGAAGGATATAGATAGAGGGAAAGGATAGAAGCTTAATATTTAATATATAAAGAAGTTATCGTCGATCGATATAGTCGGAATAGAAGACTTAAGGAAGTTATTATTACTCTATATTCTAGATTAATATTAGAGACTTTGCGTTATCGTCGATCGTATAGATAAGGAAGGAATAGAGGGTTTAAAGTTATCTCTACTCCCTATTAACTTCTACCTATTCGATATTAGAGACTTTATACTATCGTTAATTATATAGAGGGGATCCCTTCTAGGATAGAGGATAGAAAGTTATCTTCGCTTCCTATATACCCTACCTAGTCGACGTCGGAGACTTCGCGTTATCGTCGATTATATAGATAACGAAGAGATAGAGAGTTTAATAGCTAATCTTCTAAAGGATAGGAATCCTTTAACTACTAAGTAGAGGACGTAAGGGAATAATAGTTCTAAGTATATTTTACTAATAGATAGTAGAGAGACGACAATTATATAGAAGGATATAGATATAATAAAAGGACGAGACTTCCTATATTCGATATATAAGATACGAGCGATAGGAAGAAGTTATTATTAATAGAAGTCGTTATCGATTAACGTCGATCCTAAGCTATTCGATAGACGAGACTTAGCTAGGCTAGTTATTCCCGTTTATCCTACCTATTCGTTATTAGAGACTTTATACTATCGTTAATCGTATAGAGGAGATTCCTACTAGGATAGAGGATAGAAAGTTATCTTCGCTCCCTATATATCCTACCTATTCGATATTAGAGACTCTATATTATCGTCGATCGTATAGATAGAGAAGGGATAGAGGATTTAATAGCTAGTCTTCTAAAGGATAGGGATACTTCGACTACCGAGTAGAGGACGGAAGGGAAGGACTAGAGTAAGTACGTTTTACCGATAGGTAGCGTAGAGACGAGAATTATATAGGAGTATATAGATATAATAAAAGGATAAGAGATAAAAGAACGAGATTTCCTATATTCGATATACGAGACTTAAGCGATAGAAAGGAGTTATCGTTAAACGATACTTATCCTACCTATTCGATAGAAGTTATCGTTAATCGATACGTATCCTACCTATTCGATAGAAGTTATTATCGATCGACGCCTATTCCGACCCGTTCGATAGACGAGACTTAGCGAGGCTAGTTATCCCTATCTATCCTACTAGTTCGATATTAGAGACTTTATATTATTATCGATTATATAGATAGGAAAGGAATAGAGAGTTAAATAGCTAATCTTCTAAAGGATAGGGATTCTTTAACTACCGAGTAGAGGATATAAGGAACTAAATACTTACTCGTTTCGAGTATAGTTTACCGATAGATAGTAGCGAGACGATAACTATATTAGAGGATATAGATAAGAAGAAAGGACGAGACTATATAAAAGGACGAGATTTCCTATAACTAAAATATTCGATATACGAGACTTAATCGATAGGAAGATCGACGTCTACCCTAACCTATTCGATAGATAAAATATAAGTTATCTTCGCTTCCCGTTTCCCCTATCTATTCGATAGACGAAACTTTACTAGGAAAGTTATCCTCGCTTCCTATTTATCCTACCTATTCGATAGATAAGACTCTACTAGGGAAGTTATCTTCGCTCTCTATTTACCCTATCTATTCGATATATAAGACTCTATCTAGGAAGTTATCCTCGCTTCCTATCTATCCTACTAGTTCGATATTAGAGACTATATATTATCGTTAATTATATAGATAAGAGGGATAGAGGGTTAAACGTAGCTAATCCTCTAAAGGATAGAGTCTATTTTTTCTTTTCGTTAAGCGCTAGGACGAGGAGGAATAAGGTTTAATTACCGATCGGATCGAGAGCCGGGATTCCGCTTTCGAATAGGAGATCTCTACGTCTAGTAACTAGTTCGCGCTATATAGGCAAGGAGCGATACTATAAGTAGTAGAAGAGTATAGGATCTAGGATATAGCGTAAGTAGTACTATAGACTTCGAGGAGTATCCTAAGGAACTATACGCCTTATATAGCGATCCCTAAGTAGTCTTTCCTTACGATAAGGCAATATTGCTAGGCGTATACGTTCTACGATACCGGATATCGATATTATAGGTCGCGGAACCTAGCCGAATAGTACGTAGAGGTACCGTTAGGATAGTACTAAGATCTAACGTAACTATTATAATAGCGACGCTAAGGAGTAGACGTCTAGCCTCTTAGGAAGGGAGCGGGTCCGCTAGCGTAGCTACCCTAGGTCTACTAGACTAAGTAGCGACTAAGGGAAGTCGGTAAATAGAGGTAGTCTAGCCCTAGCGATATAGCTCGTTATCTATATAGCGCGAATAGCGTAGCGACTATCCTAAACGATTAGGTACGTAATAGAGGCGATCTAGGAAGGCTAACTAGAACCTAAAGCGGTCTAGGGAGTACGCTAGATAGGAGGGCGATCTAGGCCGAATTCGCCTCGTTAGGACTACGATAGATACTAATTATAATAGAAGTAGGCGAGCTCTTCGTAGCTAACTCGTAGGATAACTAGGATACGATAGAAGGAGGGAATATTAGTCTACTACCAAGTATCGAGGAATACGTCCTAGGGGGAAGCTCTAGCCCTCCCTATAAGGATTCTAGACCTAACTACTCCGACGAGGTACCTAGGCTATAGGATCGCTCGAGCCTCGATATAGCGAAAGGAAGAAGCTTACTACCGATCTCGCTATTAATAGAAGTAGATAGCGATAACGCGAGCTAGGAGAGATAGTATAATATACTATTAGAGTATAAGCGGATCGTAGTCCTCTATAGCCCCCCGGTCCTAAGGATAGATAGATAGGAGGATAGTATAGTTAAGTAACTACCTATAGCTAGGACTCTAATAGAGGCAATACGTAGCTTACTCGATTTCTCTATAAATACTAGTATAATAATAGCGATCGAATATAAGATTCCTACGTATCTTTATCTAATCGATAGGAGGTAGGCTTAATATACGTCGGCTTAGATCTTAGATAGGCTATAGGGGCTTCCCTATTTTAGTCTATATACTACTAACTTATTATACGATATATACCGAGTAATAACTAACTACTAGGGAGATAGAAGGTAGGGAGAGGACAACGTAGGAGGAGGAACGTAAAGTAGTCTATAGACGCGATCTATCTCTAATATAGCCTTACTATAGATACCGATAGTCGAGTCGACGCGATAGGATCGCTAACGCGGTAGCGAGGGCTTCCTATATCGCCTCGGTAAGCTTATTAGTATCCTAGATATACGTTAGATAGGCCTTCCTAGAAGCGTTATCTATAGCCTACTAGGTCTATAACGCGAGCGACTAGACGAGCTCTAGTAATACTAGGTAGAAATACGTCCCGAACTAGTAGAAGCTACTAGCGGGCTATCTCTCCTTTACCTTACCGAAGAGCTTATAGAACTCGTTAGACTCTACTACTCCCTCCTTAGTAATAATCGTATATATCCCCTCCTAGATAATAGATCCTCTCTACGCGACTAGCTATATCCGCTTCCGTAGTAGTAACTCGTCGTTGTCCTCCTAGGTAGCGCGCGGAAGCTTACGCTTCTAGGAAGGAAATAGCTCCGCCTTCTCCTCTACCTCCGCCTCCTCCTCTATCTCTACCTCCTCCTCTACCTCTACCTCCTCCTCCTCCTCCGCCTCCGCCTCTACCTCTACCTCCTCCTCCTTTGCCTCCTCTACCTCTATCTCCTTCTCCTCTACCTCCTCCTTCTCTACCTCCTTAGTATACTTTCCCTCCTTTCTCTTCTTCCCCTCTAAATCCGATACTATAATAGGCTTCGATAGCTAGGATACGTTCCCTATCTTAATCCGCCTCCGAGGCCCTTCCTTCTAGCGTAGTCCTAGTAGTAGTCGATAGACGATAGCTAAGGCCTATATACTCTCTAGCTCCCTTGCCTTCGCTTTTACCTCTATCTTCCTTACCTCTACCTTCCTTGCCTTCGCCTCTACCTTCCTTGCCTTCGCTATCTATTATCGCCGCTTCTACTCCTTCGCCTCCCTTACCTTATCCTACTTTATTCGCTCCCTCTCTTCCTTCTCTAACTACCTCTAGTACTAGGGAGTAATACTAAGTATAGTAGGATTATACGTCGCCTACTCGAGGAGGTCCTATAGGATAAAGCTAGCTCCCTAGTCGTCGAGGATCGCGACGACGTCGAGGAGGATTAGGTATAGAATAGCTAGGATTCCCTTTAGGGAGAGCTACCTCTACTTAATAGGATCGCTATAGTAGTTAACCTAGAGACAAGTATAGACGTAGAACTACTCGAGTATATAGCCGCGCTATACGAGTTACTTTAGGCGCTTAAGGAGGTCCTAGGGCTAGTATACGGGATCGTAGGTTAGGCTAGCCCCCCTACTAGCTCCCTTCTAACTAACTACCTCGTAGCGCTTTACTAGAAGGAGCTCTAGGTCCTTCTTATAGAGGACCTTCTACTAATCCTTCTCCTAGCTATTAGCGATAGTATAGAGGTAGTTAGTAATTAAGGTCTAGTACCTCTTCCTATAATCGATAGTATCGTAGACGTAGTTAGGAAGGGTCTACTAAAACCCCTCCTTTATATAGGTAGTAGGATTGAGGAGTCCGAGGAACGGGATAGCTTTAGGATCCTAGTAGATACTCTCGATAATCGACTAATACTCCGATAGGTAGGCCTTCTAGATACTAATCCTACGAGCCTCGTTAGTAAGATACTCCTAGAGGTTATAGAGCATCTATCGAGTAGTAGCCTTAGTAGTAATCGCCTTAAGCGCTATAGCTAGAGACTTAAGGATACTAATAACTAACTACTAGATATTACTCCTAACCCTCCTCGCCTTAGCGTACTCCTCGACTAGAGGACAATAGATAGCTAGTCTACCGATAAGGTCGATAGGGATATTCGCTAAATTCCCTAGACTAGAGTTATAAGAAACGTACTACGTCTCGAGGATAGTAAGGAGACTAGGCTCGATAGTAGGGAAAGCGATACGAATAGGTATAAAGCGAACTACTACTAAGTCTACTATAGTATCTACTATATCCGCTACGTTTACTATATCTACTATATCTACTATATCCGTCGTATCCGCTATATCCGACTAAGGATCTATAGGATAGTAAGCGAAGGGCTAAGGATAAGTAAGGGGAACTATACCTCCTATACTAACTACTAGAGTACTAGCCTCGTTAGTTATAGCTACGCTCGCGTCTCCTCCTATATCTAGCTTAGCCTTTTCTCTATTATAGAGTACTTTTTCGACTAAAGCTAAGATTATATCGACTACTATTATATTGCCCTCCTCCTAGATCGTACTAAGGGATACTATAGCTAGGGATAGCCTAGGATCTATATTAGGGTTAACTAAGGCCGAACGCTATCGCTACTACTTACTTCGCTATACTATAGATATCGAGGATACTAACGAAGTAGTAGGCTTATAGATAGGAAGGAGAGGGGTCGTCTAGCGCCCTATTAACTAGTAGGGCGGTATTCTCGAAGATAAGGGCTACTAAGGTATATAGCGAGTAAGGAGGGGAAAGCGGTAGGGAAGATTAGAGAAGGAAGATATCTATAGTAAGGCCGAAGGGGAAGGTATAGAGGAAAGGAAGGAGAGGGGCGGCCTAGATATAGAGGAGTACGTACGCTAGGCTCGATTAGGGAGGAACTATATCGGTCCTAGAAGTAGGGCTACGAGACCTAATACTAATTAGCCTACTCGCTTACCGATCTAGGGATAACGAGGATACTCTCGGGATCCTTACGTAGATCTTAATACTAGTTAGCCTACTTGCTCGATTAGATCGAGGATAACGTAGGAAGGGAAGTAGTAGCTCTCTCGGTATCTAAGCTTAGCTAGGGATAGGGTAGGCGAACGAGGATCCTAGCTTAGATACGAGAGAGTATAGGGATAGGAAAGGTTTAGCTTTATAAGGCCTAGGGCTCGCGTTTAGTAGATCGGTCGATTAGCTTTATAGGCGCTTTAGCTTAGTATTAGCTATATATAATTAATATATAATCGGCTCGAGTAAAGCTAGGGTCTAGATGCCTTAGGTAGGGCTTAGCGCTAGTCTAACTTCCTAACCTTCCTCCCTCTCCTCTTAGACCTCTATCGAATACTACATTTATTTACTAACTACTATCTATCTACTTACATAACCCGTATTATATAGTATTCGATCTACCCTTTAAGGGTAGTAGCTAGATAGTCTACGAATTAGTAGTATAGCCGGAAATTCGCTAAATTGAGTACATTGTACTCGAGATAGGACCTATATATATATAACTATTAGTTTAACCGTACCAATTATTAACTAAGACCTTCTATATAGTCTATTATACTAAGTTAAGCGTACCAAATTAAGGTACTCCAATTCCGCTATATCTATACTATAGGAATCCTCGTTATCGCTATTCTTAGTAAGTAAACAAATACGTATTAAATAGCTAATAATAGTACTATTACTAACGATGCCTATATTATCGGTTAGCGTAAAGGCTATACTATATTCGGACCGCTAACCGCGGACTAGTACTTAAGAGGCTAGACCGATAAGCTAGAGATACTATATATATAGGAAGTAGTAGTCGATATTAATAATAAGATTAAGCGCCTACGCGCGAAGTTAAACCCTAGCGCCGATCGTACTACTACTAGTCTATCTAGCCTACCGGTATAGAAGAAGGATACTAAGCTTAAGGACTATACCGTATTCGACGGCTCTAGTCGAAAGCAATACAATAATTATATCTATAACTATAAGCTTAATCGACGTAATATATCGAGGGCTCTACTAGACGACTATTCGTTAGTCGTCTATACTATATAATACATCGATAGTAACCCTAAGCGTATATAGGACGATTACTTCGACTCGCTTACTAAGCAATATACTATTGAATAGCAGACTTACAAAGACATTATACTTAATATATTTAGTAATCCGATCCTATAATAGTAACGCGCTTAAGAACAATATATATATACTAAGTAGTAAGCTAATAAAATAGGACGAGCCTTTGAGACCTAGCTAAAAGCTATTAAAGACGATCTACCTACTAAGACTAATACTATTTAGATCTCCGAGCTTAGACCTAAGCTTCGATAGGGCCTAATACTTAAATTAGACTACTAACGAGTATAGGAGTAAGGCTTAGATCGTATAAACTTTATACTTAAGGTCGATATTACTAAGCAAGCCGTTAAGTAATAAGTATTACTAGATACGAAGATCTATAAGACTAGGCTACTAGCTAATAGCGGTTACCGCGGTAACCGAGGCGGCAACTATAGACGAGGAGGTAACCAAGGCCGTTCTAATAATACTAATAATAATAATTAGTAACGCGGCCGTAGGCATAGTCGCTATCGAGGTAGTAATTCCTAGCGTAGTAGAGGTCGCGGTAGAGGCAACTAGCTATATAATACTAATCGACTAAGTAATAAAGATAACAAGCTACTAGCTAGGTATAAATACTTTAATTATAATAGTACTAGTTACCTTCTTTCTAACTACGACAAAGCTAAGGACTAAGTACGTATCGATCGTACTACCGCTAAATATAGGAAGAAGACCTAGGATACTAATTCTACCCCTATTGTAGGCTCTTCTAATTAGTCGAAAAAAGAATAAGCGCTATACTAACTATTAGCCTAGTATAGCGTAAGACTATTAACATTGTACTAGTAATTACTCGCGACTATCTCCTATACGATATATACAATACTAACTATAAGGCTAAAGTTATACTAGACCTAGGTAACTTAGTTAGTACCCTTATCGATTATCGTACTATAAAGTATCTAGACCTCTAATAATTACTCTATACCGATATACTAATCCTTACTTAGTTTAACGAAGCTCGGTACGAGACCTACGGTACCTATTATATACAAATAGTCCTAAGGGACGATCTCGGCAATAAACGACTACTAGACTTTACTACCTACGTAGTCGATATAGACAACCTATATTACGGAGCTACTATTATTATCGGCAATCCTATCTTGAAGTAGTATACCGTTACTATAGACCTAGGTAACTAGTAATAGCGCTTCGGTATTACTACGAAGGAAGACATTAAACATATTAATATTAACGAATATCCTAATAATACTAAAGTAATGTTTATAGGCAAGCTTATATCTAATAATCCTAGTAACCCTTCCGATACTACTACCGATCTACTCGAAGAAGATAATAAGCCTATACTACCTAGTAGTATTAAACCTAAGTAGCTTGCCCGTATTCTATAACCAATCCGCGATATATATATTAAAGTGTTTAAGTATTACCTAGTATCGACATTGCTACTATTTAAAGAGATAGACTATAAGATTAAGGTTATCGAAGGCAAGGAGGTACCGTTTAGGCCGCTTTATAATCTTAGTAAGCGAGAGCTTACTATATTACGTAAGTACCTAGATAAGAACCTTACTAATAGACGGATACGATATAGTAATAGCCCTATAGGTATACCTATCCTATTCGTCCTAAAGAAGGATAGTAGCTTACGTCTATATATTAACTATCGAGGGCTTAACGCTATTACTATTAAGAACCGATATCCGCTTCCGTTAATTAATAAGATACTAGACCGGTTGTCTAGTACCTACTTTTATACTATACTAGACTTAAAGGATGCCTATTACCGTATCTATATCCGCAAGGGCGATAAGTAGAAGACTATATTCCGTATCTACTATAGTTACTTCGAATACCTAGTTATACTGTTTAGACTAGCTAATGCCCCTACTATATTCTAATCTTATATTAACTAGGCTCTATCCGGTCTACTAGATTACCTCTACGTAGTCTACCTTAATAATATACTAATCTATACGTATTCGCTAGACATTACGGACTATTAGATAGCGGTATAGAAGGTCCTCGATTACTTGCAAATATATAGCTTATACTATAAGCCTTCTAAGTATACCTTCGTAGTAAAAGAAGTATCCTTCCTAGGTTTTATCGTATTAACTAATAGTATTAAAGTAGATCCTAATCGTATTAAATCTATAACTAGATAGCTAACCCCTATAACTATTAAGGAACTCTAGTCGTTCCTAGGCTTTACTAACTTCTACCGATAGTTTATTAAAGGCTACGTACGGCTTACATCGCCGCTTACTAATCTCATAAAGACTAAGTCTAACCCTTCTAGAATACTTAAGTAGACCGACAAGACGTAAGCTATCTTTAATATCCTAAAGTAACGCTTTACTAATATACCGCTACTTTATTACTTCGTAGCCGATAAGCTAATTCGTATTAAAACTAACGCTTTATAGTTTACTATATCTACTATTATATCGCAATAGTCTACTACCGATAACTACTAGTACCCGGTTACCTTCTTCTTACGTAAGATACTCGATACCGAGATCCGATATAAGATATATAAGTAAGAGTTATTAGTAATCGTAGAAGTATTTAAGTACTAGCGGTATTATCTCGACGGCGTATAGTATGCGATATAAGTATATACCGATTACAATAACCTCCGTAGTATTACGAAGGTTACGAGGATTATAGATAGATAGGTACGATAGGCCGTCTACCTCGCTAGGTTTAACTTTAATATATTATATCGGCTAGGAGTTAGTAACCCTACTAATAGCCCGTCGAGGCGGCCTAATTATAGTAGCGAGATCTAGTCTATTAATATATTGTTTCCTACCCTATAGTATAAGATTACTATAGATATTACTATATAGTAATAGTAGGATAAGTAGACTTCCGGAATCCGTACCGATAATAGATAGAAAGCTATCCTTATCGTACTTCTAGTACGCGTTAAGAAGGACGTCGATCGCTCGAGTTATAATAACTCTATAGTAGATATTGCTATTTATAGTAATAGTACTATTAAAGATAATATAGATAATCCGGCTACTAGCGCTATTAGATATATATAGTACGTACTACGCAAGATAGCGAGGATACTATTAAGCGAACTTATATAAGGTAATAGTTAATCGTTTATAACTAAGCTATTACGTACTTAGTAGAGGGACGCCTTTACTATTAAGCTTATTAACAAGCTTGCAAGTAGGAGGAAGACGAGATCTAGTAAGAGTTAGTCGGTCGATACTAATAGATACCTACGATATAAAGGTAGGCTCTACGTTCCTACCGAGTATTCGCTCCGATAAGAGATTATTAAGCGATACTACAACGGTAAGCTTACTAGATACTATAGTATAGAGAGGTCGTACGAGCTACTATCGCGCAAATACTACTAGCTAAATAGTATACGGGATATAAAGGAATACGTTAATATATATAATATTTGTTAGTACAATAAAGCGCCGAGATACCTACCTTATAGCGAGTTATCCTTACTCCCTATTCTAAGTAAACTATTTATAGAGCTTATATTAGACTTTATTATAGGCCTTCTACCTACTAAGCGTAGAGGTAGTAAGGATATCTTCGACGCTATATTAGTTATTATTAACCGCTTTACTAAGTATATACGATATATACCCGTACGCAAGGATTAGATAGCTATCGATATAGTAGAAGCGCTATAGAACGATATCTTCTATACCTATTAGGATATACCTAAAGGTATAGTATTAGACTACGGGTCGATACTAATATCTTACTATTAGAGTAAGATATACTTATAGCTAAGACTTAAATATCGTTTGTTAACTACTTTCTATCTATAGACTAATAGTTAAATAGAGCGGTAGAATACTACGTTATAGTAGTATCTACGTAGCTATATTACTAATAATCTAGATAACTAGGTTAATCTACTTTTAGCCGCTAAATTTATATATAATAATACTATATACTTATCTACTAAGGTATTACTATACTAGGTAATAATAGGGAGTAACCCTACAATACTATAGGATCTATTAACGCTCGAGGGCGAGCGTAAGGAAAGGGAAGCCTATTAAGTACTAGAAATACTAGTAGTAATTAAACGCGTTTAAATAATACGTAATACGTATAAGAAGATAGCTAACAATTTAGTAAAAGCGTAAGTATATTAGAAGATATACTATAATAAACACTATACGCCGATAATATTTAAGTAAGGCGATATAGTTATACTAAATACGAAGAACCTACGTATACGTAAATATCTATTACCGGATAGTAAGTTACGTCTAAAGCTTATACCGAGATATATTAGTCTATTCCGCGTACGAGAAGTTAAAGATAGCGCTATACAAGTATATTAATTATAGCTACCGCTAGCCTATACGATCTATAATACCTTCTATATATTCCTTCTTAAGCTATACTATCTCTATAAGGGTAATAAAGTATCTACTAAGGCCGAGGAAGTACTAGATAGTAGTAAAGAGATATAGTAGGTTAAGCGTATTCTAAAGGATAGAACGAAGGATAGATAGAAGGAATACTTATTACGCTAGTAAGGGTATTTACCTAAATAGGACTTATAGGAAAGTAAGAAGTTCTTTAAGGATATAAGCGAGTTATTAAACGAGTATTAGACTACTAAGAAGGATAAGAAGAAGGCTAGAAGAGCTATATAAGATATCGCTATTCTACCGCTAACTTCTTCCGAATAATAACGGTTAAGTCTTTAAGTAAACTAGCTATCGCTACTACTAAGCGGACGTAACTTTATTAGCGCCTAGATAATAAGACCTATACTACGTCGACGAGCTCGAAGAGACGATCCTAATAGTATATATATCGTTCTTTAGGGTTAGTAACCCTACTAGGGTTAGGGTTAGGGTTAGGGTTACTAACCCTAAGCCCGATTGCAAAGTTGTTCTAAATGGCCTATTTCCTCAAGATCTTCTATTATCTTCCTAAGGGTTATATAATCCTAGCGTAACCCTAGTAACCCTAAGGGTTGTTACTATAGTAACCGTATTATTCGTAAAAGCCCTTCTCTTTAGGCTTCTAATTCTATAGATAGGTCTATATTCTATCGCTATAGTAACGATAAGTAAACAAATAAATAAATAAATAAGTAAATAAATAAATAAATAAGCGCTACTTGCGAGAACCGAGAACCTAGAATATAGATAAGTATACTATCTACTAACCGCCTACCGACTATTACCTCGCTATAAGATACTACTTTCTACCTCTTTAATATCTTAATAATACTATAGTAACGTTAGATATATAGTAACGAGAATACCTTCGAATATAATATATCTAACGAGATTATAGAAGGTAGGGCTAGTAGAGCGAAGAAGATTAGTAATAACGATATTATTATTAATTATAATAGCGTATCGAAGGACGTATCGGCGTCGCATCGAGTATTACTAGCTAATAAAGGAATTAAGGCCTATATAGAAGAGGAAGTAAAGTCGGCGCTAAGATAGCTAATCCTCGCCGTTACCGATAGCTATTAATATTACTTATTATTACTACGATACGCGTAACCTTATATACCTACGTATATATCCTTTAGTATTCTATAATAGTATACTACTACCTTCTACCTTTTACGCTATATCTACTAATAATACCGCTATCTAGTAAAAAGATAAGGCTAGCGTATATAGTACTAACTAAGGGCAAAAAGGAATATAATAGATATTACTAGAGTAAAACTATAGACCTAAGCTACGTAGGGCCTATACTATAGATAAGAGGTTACTCCTTAGTATTAATCCTAATATCTATATCCGAAGATATAGCTACTCGACTTATAATAGGCTATCTCTATAGAAACTAGACGAACTATGTTTTTAGTTAATCGAAGGCTAACTAACCTAGTAGATTATAATAGCTACGAAACTAAGTCTCTTAATAGCTAACTAACCTAGCTACTTTAGGTATAGCTACAATTCCGAGAATTTACTTAGAAGACTTACTTTAATCCGATATTCCCTACTATAGGATAAAGGGCTCCTATAACCCGGCTAATAGGGCTCCCGGTATTGTTCTATCTAATAGCGGAACAAGTAAGCGCTAAGTATTACTTAAAGCGGAGGAAGAGCTATAATACCTCTTACGTTCGCCTATTATAGTAGATAGAACGCGCTCGTATTATAAAGGCTTCTTATTAGTTATAGGCTTCGAGTTTTTATAGCAATATATTACTTAACTTACTATCTATAGTAATAGTATAGTAGGGACATTGTCGTATAGTCGTTAGAGATAAAGTTTAGATATATAATATTATTTAATAATTATAGGTTTAATCTAGTATAGATTAAACAACTTATTACGTACGCTAAGTTAGTAGCGATTAGTAATAATTAGGGTCGAGGGATATAGCGGATAGGCTACGAGGGCGCGGCCTTTAGAAGGGAAGCCTATATTAGCTATATATAATTAATATATAATTAGCTCGAGTAAAGCTAGGATCTAGGTACCTTAGGTAGGGCTTGGCGCTAGCCTAACTTCCTAACCTTCCTCCCTCTCCTCTTAGACCTCTATCGAATACTATATTTATTTACTAACTACTATCTACCTACTTACATAACCCGTATTATATATAGCTAGGAATAGGGTAGAGAAGTAAGCGAGCTAGAGGAAATATAGGGAGGTCCTTTTTTTTTTCTATAAGCTAGAGCGCGAGGATAGCGACCGTTAATAGGAGAGATACTATAGTAGTATAGCGAGCTATAGCCTCGTAGAGAGTTAGGATAGGGACGTAATAATAAGTTATTAGTCGATACTACTAAGCGTTACTAGGTAATAACTTAGTCGAAGCGATCCGAATCCGATACCTACTAACGAGACCTTCGAGTAATATATAAAGATAGTAGTATCCTACTTAGCCTATAATACCTATAGAATCTATAAGGCTAGCGAAGAAGGGAGCGTAGTCCCTCCCTTTTCCCTTCGATCTAGATAGGCTATAATTTTCCTTTAGGATTTTATCGAACGTTAAATACTAGGATTAGTATAGTAATATTAGTCTCCTAATCTATCGACTTAACGATCCTTCTCTAAACCGATACTAGTATTTTTCCTCTCTAACGAGCCTTCGAGCGATACTAGTCTCGCTCCGATACGAGCGATTTAGTTACCTTACTAGTACTAAGAATTACTCTATCCTCTCTACTAGCGAATAGGAAGATAGATAGAGGGATAGAGTAGAAGGGAAGCGGAGCTACTCTAATACGATTAGTCTATCTTCCCTTTCCTTCCTTTCTTCCTTAATCTAAAGAGGATATAATTTTAATCTAGGTTTTCGTAGAATATAGAATATAAAGTAGACGACGAAGATATCGGTCTCCTAATCGATTAAGGCAAGGAGCCTACTTTAAACCGATAGTAGTATTTTTCCCTTCTTAGAAGCCTCTAGACGATACTAGTCTCGCTCTAGTACGAGCGGTTCGGTAAGGTTACCGGTACTAAGATTTACCCTAATCCTAATCCTAGAGCCCTCGCGTATAGCGCTTATCTATAGATCCTTCTAACTAAGATACAATGTCTTCTAGTTACGCGATACTAGGATACTATCTATCTATCCGAACGCGCGGCGAGGCTCGTTATAGATCTCTATAACCTCCTAGCTAGTAGACGTCTCGACTATATAGCCTAGTATAGAGAACAATATTATATCGGTAGCGATCGGAGCTAACGAGGCTACTATATTATAAGATATATCGACTATAGAACGTACCTATAGATCCTAGGGATAACGTTATAATAACTTATCTAATAGTAATACTAAGTACTACTATATAATAACTTATTCCTTATACTAGGAAACCTTCGATATTGTATAGATAGATAGGGAATACTCGCGGTTCCTATCTAAGGAATAATCTAGCCTTTAGTATATAGCCTCTCTCTTAGTAGCTATACGCTACGCTACTAACCGCGCCCCTAGCCTTAGACCTCCCTAGCTACTAGATCCTCGACTATAGAGAGGAATAGGGAGGTAAGGACTTACTATCCTTTACCTCTATCGAACCCTACGTCCTATTTCGCGCTTCCGAGTTACTAGTTAATAGGATTTATAAAACTATATTTATATTACGTTTATTTAGACCCTAAACGAAGTATAACTAAGATATTCTCGATATGTCCTATCTCCTTTTCGATACCGTTCTTCGCTATATTTCGCTTCTTCTAGACTATCTCGTATCTATTAATAATCTTAACCTTGTTTACCGGTCGCGGCGTATCTAGTCTATCTTTTAACCCCTATTCGAGGTAGTTGTAGAGGTACGTTTTATAGGCTTCGTAGAAGAGCGACTAGATATACTATTATACGTTAGTAGCGATTTACTCTAGGTAAGACGGCTAGCTATGCCCTTAACTATAGAGAGGGGCGGCGAGGTAAGGGCCTACTATCCTTTACCTCTATCGGACCCGACCCCCGATTAGAGATATTCTCGAGATATCCTCTCTCCTTTTCGATACTATTCTTCGCTATATTTAGTATCTTCTAGACTATCTCGTATCTATTAATTATCTTGACTTTGTTTACTAGTCGTAGCGTATCTAGTCTATCTTATAACGCTTATTCGAGGTAGTTATAGAGATATGTTTTATAGGCTACGTAGAAGATCGACTAGGTATACTATTATATATCGGTAGCGATTTACTCGAGGTTAGATAGCCGGCCGTCCCCTCCGCGTTAGATCCTATAGCTATCGTATCCTCTACTATAAAGAGGGGCGGCGAGGTAAGGACCTACTATCCTTTATAACCCTAAGCGATCCCTAATTAGAGATATTCTCGAGATGCCCTCTCTCCTTTTCGATACTATTCTTCGCTATATTTAGTATCTTCTAGGCTATCTCGTATCTATTAATTATCTTAACTTTGTTTACTAGTCGTAGCGTATCTAGTCTATCTTATAACGCTTATTCGAGGTAGTCGTAGAGATACGTTTTATAGACTACGTAGAAGATCGACTAGATATACTATTATATATCGGTAGCGATTTACTCGAGGTAAGATAGCCGGCCGCCCCCTCTATATAAGATCCTATCGCCGTCGTATCCTCTACTATAGAGAGGGATAGCGAGGTAAGGACCTACTATCCTTTATAATCCTAAGCGATCCCTAATTAGAGATATTCTCGAGATGCCCTCTCTCCTTTTCGATACTATTCTTTACTATGTTTAGTATCTTCTAGACTATCTCGTATCTATTAATTATCTTAACTTTGTTTACTAGTCGTAGCGTATCTAGGCTACTAAGAAGATCGACTAGATAGACTATTATATATTAGTAGCGATTCGCTCGAGGTAAGATCGCTAGTCGCGCCCTCTACGTAAGACTCCTATAGCCGTCGCGCCCTCGGCTATAGGAAGGGATAGCGAGGTAAGGACCGCTATCCTTTACCTCTATCGAACCCTACGCTATATATAAGATATTCTCGAAATACTTCCTTCCTCTTCGATCCTCTTCTTTACTATATTTAGGTCCTTCTTCTAGACTATCTTAGATCTATAGATAATCTTAACCTTGTTTACTAGTCGCCGCGTATCTAGTCTATCTTTTAACCCTCGTTCGAGACTATCGTTTAGGTATATTTAGTAGGCTTCGTAGAAGAGCTCTATATCTTTCTACTATACGAAGTCGACGACCTCTTCTTTCCTCTAGCTAGCTACTACCTTGTCGCTAGGGAGCTCGATAAATATAAGATCTATAGTAGACTTACTCTATAATATAGGTTTAATTATGCGGGACTTACTATTATCCGTTAAGTCTACGATAGGAGGCGCTATCCCTATAGTCGGATTCTATAGTCGAGACTATCGAGGGACTAATACGTTATAGCGTAGCTCCTTCCTCGCTCGAGGTCTATCCTTAGGACTATCTTAAGGCGTAGCGAACGATCTAGTATCCTCGCTATCGCTATCTCTAATTATAAATCGGATATCGATTCTTCGTCTAGCTATCTAGAAAGATAACCCTATAGAGATAGTTCAAGTCTATATACTTACTTTAGTAGAGTAGCGTCTCGATATAGCGTCTAAGAAGGTAGGAATAAGTTAGAGAAGAATAGGGTTAAAAGTAGAAGAGAGTTAGTAGCTAAAGCTAGTTATATTCGTAAGTATAACTTATATATAGTACTCGAAGAGAGGATATTCCTACTATAAGTACGCGAGCTATCTCGCTCTAAAACGAGCGATCTAGTTATCTCGCTAGCGCTAAGATTTCTCCCTACCCTTTTTACTAGTAGGCTCTAGATAGCGAATAGAGGAAAGGATATAGGAATAGAGCGAAAGGGGAATAGAGCTACTCTAATACGATTAGTCCGTCTTCCCTTTCCTTCCTTTTCCTCTTAATCTAAAGAGGATATAATTTTAATCTAGATTTTCGTAGAATATTAAATATAAAGTCGATAACGAAGACATCGGTCTTCTAATCGATCGAGCTAAGGAGCCTTCTTTAAACCAATATCGCTATTTTTTCCTTCCTAGAAGCCTCTAGGTAACGCTAGGCTCGCCCTAGTACGAGTAGATTAGTAAGCTTACTAGCGCTAAGACTTATCCTAACCCTAACCCTAGGGCCCTCGTATATAGCCTTAATCTATAGATCCTTCTAACCGAGATATAATATCTTCTACTATCTATTAGCTAACTAGAGATCGCGCTATACTAGGGTACTATCTATCTACCTAAACGCGCGGCGAGGCTCGTTATAGATCTCTATAACCTTCTCGCCTATAGACGTCTCGACTATATAGCCTAGTATAGAGGGCAATATCGTATTAACGGCGATCCTATTAGGGGACGTAGTCTAGGAGGCGCTAATAATCTAAAGATCTAAGTCGAAGAGCGAAATAAATTAGGTCGAGTAAATCGGTATAGTAGCGATCTTAATAGAATAGACTACGAAGAAGAAAAGAAGAAAGCCTTAGAGGGAGATCCTTCCTCTAAAGACTCTATATCGCGCCTACCTTTACTTACCTAAGATAGGTTAGTCTACTTGTTTACTATTCGGGATCCTTTTACTAAAGGGATCCTATCTTGCCTATCGCTCTCTATACGCGTATCTATATTCTACTTATCTATACTATTCTAAATCGTCTTATTTAGTATAGATCTATCTATTAGTTATATAGATATACTTTGTCCGAAGTCCTAGCTAGAGGGGAGGTCTAGCTTTAGTATAGTATATCTAGCCTAGGTACTAAGACAAACTCGTCTAGACGTTATCCTATAGTATAGAGGCTACTATTGGCTAGTTTTATATAATAACTAGGATTCCTCGATAGCTACTATAATAGATCCGAGCCTACGAGACTACCGTCGCATTAGATATATTAACTATAATAGTTTATATTCGGGACGTACCGGCGATATTATAGTAGTAGATACCTTACTCTCTCTCGATCCGCGCTACGAATTCTTTTAGCTCGAGACTAGCTCGGATACTAGCTATAGAACGGGTTCCGTAGGGCGACGTTATAATAACTTATCTAATAGTAATACTAAGCGTTACCGGATAATAACTTATCCCTTACGCTAGGAAACCTTCGACTTCGTATAGGTAAGGGGGGGATACTCGTAGTCCCGATCTAAGGAATACTCTAGCCTTAGGTATACGATCTCTTCCCTAGTAGCTCTACGCTAGGCTACCTACTACGCCCCCGGCGTTAGACCTCTATAGCTACTATGCCCTCGACTATAGAGAGGGATAGCGAGGTAAGTATCTACTATCCTTTACCTCTATTCTACCTAACGCCCTATTTCGCTCTTCTAAGTCGCTAGTTAATAGGATAAATAGAACCCTACTTGTATTTCGTTTATTAAGACTCTAAAGGAAGTATAGGTAGCGTGTTCTCGAGATTCTCTTTCTTCTTTTCGATACTATTCTTCGCCGTATTAAGCTCCTTCTAGACCGTCTCGTATCTATTTATAATCTTTACTTTAATTACCGGTCGCGACGTATCTCGTCTATCTTTTAACCCCCCTTCGAGGCTATCGTAGAGGTACGTTCTATAGGCTTCGTAGAAGAGTAACTAGGTATACTATTATCTATCGGTAGCGATTTACTCTAGATAAGATAGCCGGCCGCGCCCTCCGCGTAGGACCTCTCTCCCTATTACGTCCTCGACTATAGAGAGGGATAGAGAGGTAAGTATCTACTACCCTTTACCTCTATCTAACCCTACGCCCTATCTCGCTCTTCCGAGTTACTAGTCGATAGGATAAATAAAACCCCGTTTGTATTTCGTTTATTAAGACTCTAAAGGAAGGATAGGTAGCGTATTCTCGAGATTCTCTTTCTCCTTTTCGATACTATTCTTTACTATATTAAGCTCCTTCTAGACCGTCTCGTATCTATTAATAATCTTAACTATAATAGCTAGTCGCGGCTAGCCTAGTCTATCTTTTAGCCCCTATTCGAGGTTATCGTTTTAGCGCGCTTTATAGGCTTTATAGAAGCTAGACTTCGTTTCCTAGTTAGAGCGTATCTAGTCTATCCTTTAACGCTCGGTCTAGGTTTACTACCTTTCTACTTTACGAAGTCGAGGATCTCTTCTTCTTTTATCTAGCTAACTCCGACCTTATCGCTAGGGAGCTCGATAAATATAAGATCTATAGAGGATAAGGTCCGTAATATATAGTACTTAGGGTAATCCGCAAGGTCCCTAATAGGAGGCGCTAGACCCTATAGTCGAGACTATCGTAGGACCGATATCTAATAGTATAGCTCCTTCCTTACGAGAACCTATCCTTAGGACTATCTTAAGGTACGATAGATAATCCGGTATCCTCGCTATTATCGTCTTCGATTATAAATTAGGTATCGATTCTTCGTAGAGCTATCCTAAACAATAACTCTATAGATATAGTTTATATCTATATCCTTACTTCGGTCGAATAGTATCTTAATCTAGCGTCTTGGATCGGGTTTAGGTTTATGTAATAATAACTTATCTAACGGTAATACCGAGCGACCCTAGGTAATAACTAATTACTTACGCTAGGAAATATTCTACTTCGTATAGGCGAGTAGAAAGTACTTATAGTCCTAATCGGAGGGATACTCTATCCTTAGGAATATAGCTACTAACGACGCCCCTAGCGTTAGACCTCTATAGCTATCGCGCCCTCGACTAGGAAGAGGACTAGCGAGGTAAGAACCCGCTATCCTTTACCTTAGTCGTGCCCTATTAGGAGTACTAAGGATAGGCGCGAGATAGACCGATCCGATATAGAGAAATTACCTATTAAGATAGCCGACTACGTCCCTAGCGTTAGACCTCCGTAGCTATCGCGTCCCTAACTAGGGAGAGGGCTAGCGAGGTAAGAACCCACTATCCTTTACCTTAGTCGTATCCTATTAGGAGTACTAAGGATAGACGCGAGATAGACCGATCTAATATAGAGAAATTACCTATTAAGATAGCCGACTACGTCCCTAGCGTTAGACCTCTATAGCCGTCGCATCCCTAACTAGGAAGAGGGCTAGCGAGATAAGAACCCGCTATCCTTTACCTTAGTCGTATCCTATTAGGAGTACCGAGGGTAGGCGCGAGATAGACCGATCCGATATCGAGAAATTACCTATACTAATCTTAGTAGTAGAGCTAGAGGTACGGCTAGCGGCGCCGAGCTAGTAGGCCTAAACTAGAAGATACTAACCTAAAATAATCGATAGCTCTAGGTAACGTAGCCGACTACGCCCCTAGCGTTAGATCTCTATAGCTACCGCGCCCTCGACTATAGAGAGGAATAGGAAGGTAAGAATCTACTATCCTTTACCTCTACCGAACCCTACGCCCTATTTCCCCCTTCCAAGTCGCTATTCGATAGGATAAATAAAATCGTATTTAAATTTCGTTTATAAGGGAGTATAGGTAAGATACTCTTTCTCCTTCTCGATACTATTCTTCGCTATATTTAGCTCCTTCTAGACTATCTCGGATCTATCGATAATCCTAACGTTATTTACTAGTCGTAGCGTATCTAGTCTATCTTTTAACGCTCGGTCGAGGTCGTCGTTAAGGGATATTATATAGGCCTCGTAGAAGACCTCTATACCTTTCTACTATACGAAGTCGAGGACCTCTTCTTCTTTTATCTAGCTAATCCCTACCTAGTCGGTAGAGATATTCGATTACGCGGTCCTTACTATAATCCGTTAAGTCTACGAGTAGGGGCGCTAGACCCTATAGGCGAGACTATCGAGGGACCGATACCTTATAACGTAGCTCCTTCCTCGACTATCCTAAGGCGTAGTAGATAATCTAGTATCCTCGCTATTACTATCTTCGATTATAAATCGGACGCCGATTCTATATCGAGCTATCCCGAAAGATAACCCGATAGATATAGTTCAAGTCTATATACTAGCTTTAGTAGAATAGTATCTTAATCCTATATCTAGGATAGGGTTTCCGTAATATAGCTCGGATACCGGCTATAGAACGGACTCCGTAGGGCGACGTTATAATAACTTATCCGATAGTAATACTAAGCGTTACTAGATAATAACTAATTACTTACGCTAGGAAATATTCTATCTCGTATAGGCGATCTTCGTATAGACCTATAATTCTAAATATCTTCCTATTAGCCTCTCTATTCCTCGAGGTACTTTAGGTATTCTAATTATAATAAACTCCCTAACCCTAACCCTTACTCTATTATAGTCTATCTTATCTTCTCGTCTTTTCTAGATATCTATTAATGCCTCGAATCTCCTAGAAGCTAAACTATCGATCGTCGTTAAGGTTCTTCTATAGTATATCTTTAGTATAAGCTATTCGATATATCTAGAATAGTATATCGGAGAGGCATCGACTAGAGTAGAATGGGCTAGATATACGCTAAATATAGTACGTAGGCTAGCCATTACTAGGTACGTTTCCGAAGTAGATAGCGCGGACCTTACGCTTCTCCTTAAGGGCCTAGAGGAAAGTCTATTATATATAGGATAGGAATATATCGGCGGGCTTAGGTCTAATAGTACCTTCTTTAGCTACGTAGTTATAGATAAGGAGGTAGTATCCTTACTTACGTAGGAGCTATACAACCGCGATAGCCTAAGTATACTATACGTCCTAGTTATACTACTCCTATCTCCTAATAGGATATATAGTAGCTATAGTAGAGAGTACGATCCTTACGGTAGATATACTACCGTCTAGTCTCTTTATTTTCGTCTAGATAAAGCCTTTAAAAGTATCGTCTATACTACTATTAAAATCCCCCTTCTACTTCCCTATAGCGAAGCTAATATTATATAGATAAATATAGATATACTCCTTCCTATACCGCTACCGGGCTTCTTCCTAAATCCGAGTAAGGAATCTATCGAGAGCTAGGGTCGTAGTAAGGGTCTCGGCGTCGGTCTAGCGATAGTCTCGCTAGATCTATCGGTAGATCGAGCTAGGTAGGAAGAGGAAGGCGTATAGGAAGGAGTAGATACCTTCTATCTATAGTAGTAGCGCTAATTATAGAACGGGCATATTAGTCGGCGCTCGTAGTAGTATATACTAGATCGCGGGCATACGGCCTCCTTTTAGATCCTATCTACTAATCCTAAGCTTCCTATAACTCGTACGTTTACTATACGAATCCCTATAAAACAATATCTATCCTATAGCGTATTTCGATACGATATAGGATCCGTCGAGAAATTTTTAGTATAGTATCTATATACTATATTACCGGCCTCTCGGCGCTAAGGCTCGTAGCCTTATCCGATTAGCTAGATTTAACTTTGCTCTAGACTAGCGGACGTCTATTAAGTAGTAGAAATAACGTTCGGTATATCGTTTCCTACGTATATACTCGATCGTCTTCGTATATATCGGAGTAGTAGTAATCGCGCCGAATCGATAGTCTCGTCTCTTTCGTATACCTTCTACTCTCCTTACTCTCTATTCCTCTTACAATAGAGGATAGGATAGAAGATAGGTAGTTCGAACAAGTTCGGCCTCTTAGTATAAGGAGGGACTAAGGATTCTCGTAATAAAATATAGGAGAAGTACGTACGCGTAGCTAGAGGAGGGACTAAGGCTTCTCGTAATTATATAGCGCTTTAGAGAAGTACGTACTCTAAGCTATAGAGTTAAGGAATTAAACCCTCTATCCTAAACTAAACTCTCTAACCTAACCCGAAACCCTTACTACTTCGAACTCTTAAGTATAGACTATATAGTAACCGAGTATAAAGGCTATAGTTAGATAACGTCTCCGGTCGGTATCGTCTAAAACGTCGTCTACGAGACTCCGCTATACAAGGTTAATAGTATAGGTAGTCGGTAAGCCTCCGAGACTAGTAGGAGTAGCCTCTTACTAGATTGTAGTATCTACGTTATCTCTTCGAAGCTTACGCGCTATATAAATCTTAGAGATAGTATAATCGGAGTAAGTAGCCGTTTCGTCGATAGGATTATTTATATAACCTTAAGGTAACAAGTCGAAGGTACTAAGGAACCGGCCTAGTATACTACTACTATCTATAATAATTTAGCGTAAATCGTTCTAGAGATAGGTACGCTTCCCTTCGGCTAGTATAATTATCCTTTCGTCCTCCCTTTATATCGTAGCTATCGTCTATTCTTCTAACTTACCCTATCTACTATCGGGACTAACTAAGTACTAGCCGGTAACGATCGTATTATAAGGCATATCCTAGATATACCGACTAGGCGAAGGAGCGTCGAAATAAACTATAAGACGATTCCCTAGCGCGAGTAGTATCTAGAGATAAGTAATAACGAGAGGGTAACTATTAGGCTCAAAGTAGTTAAGAGCGAAGTAGACGAGTATAACGTCGAATCCCTCCTTATAGGTAGCGAAAGCCTTAACCTTAGTAGGGATACTAGCCTCGCGAATATCGCCTTCCTAGTAGTAATCCCTATATAGTTCTAGGAAGCGGCGGTAAAGCTCGGCGTCTACCTACGCGAGTAGTACGCTACTCTTATTAGTAAAGAATATAGGAGGATTCTTTCTACTAAGGACTTCGTAGACGAGTAAGCTAGCGAGACTAGGTCCGTACGCGACGTCGAGTATACTCTCGCTAGGCTAAATATCTACGAGCCTTACTATACGCTAGTAGGACTCTACTCTAGGCTACACTTCCTCTATATAGGTCCGTATAGTATTCTAGATATCGTAGTAGCCGTTTCGCGCTAGCCGTACGCTACTATAGATACCGGCCTAAAGGATTATACTATTAACGGTTAGTATATAGTTAACGGTCCGCGCTATAGGCAAATAGGTCCGTAGTTTAGGCGAATGGATCCGTAACGCTATTATAAGGGCTCCTTACGAGAGAGTTAGTAGATTAGGAATACTCTAGATAGAAGTATACTTATAGATCGTAACCGAAGTCTTAGAGTACGGAAGATTCTTAAGAGGATATTATCGCTTAAAGAATAGTAGGAAGAGGTCTTAGAGAGGGCGAATAGTAACGGACTATACTCGAGATTAGTTAGTAGTAGTAGAAAGGAGAGAGGGTTTACAATCGAGGATAGGGTTCCTTAAGAATACTTATAGTTAGCTCGAGTACCTAATAAGTAAGGGAAGCTACGAGGTAGTAGTAGCTATATAACGTAAAGGTCGCGCGGTAAGGGGATAAGTAAAGGATCTAGGAGTAGGCGCTACGAGGTAGTAGTAGCGGTATAACGTAAAGGCTAGGCGGTTAGGGGATAAGCGAAGGATCTAGGGATAGGTACTCTAGGATAGCGGTAGTAGGCTAACGTAAAGATCGCGTAGTAAGGGAATAAGTAAAGGATCTAGGAGTAGGCGCTACGAGGTAGTAGCGATAGTATAACGTAAAGGCCGGGCGATTAGGGAATAAGCGAAGGATCTAGGAGTAGGTACTCTAGGATAGTAGCGACGGTATAACGTAAAGGTCGCGTAGTCGGGAGATAAGTAAAGGATCTAGTCGAAGGGGGGAACTACTAGGCTAGGGTAGCGGTATATCGTAAAGGTCGCGTAGTAAAGGGATAAGTAAAGGATCTAGGAGGAGGCGCTAGTAACGATCTAATCGCGGAAGGCGAGTAGTAAGCTATTCGAGGGATAAGGCTTAAAGGATCTCGTCGAAGGCGCTAGGAATAATCCGAGAGTAGTCGAGGCTCGTAGAAGGCGCTAGCGACGATAAGATAATAGAGGGAGATCTAAGGATAAGGATAAGGATAAGGGTCGAACCCTAATCCTAATTATATAGTAGGGTTCGTACTAATGTTCGTTACTACGATAGGGTTAGGGTTACTATCGACGTTATTATAATTTAACTATACTTAGGTATTATCCTTCTAGTAATTGCCTTCGTTCTACTCCTATAGGACTATAATCCTTAATATCTTATAGATAGATAGCTCGAGCTATCCGACCTATCCTAGTCCTTCTCCCTATAGCTAACTTATTAGTCGGTATAGCTTAGTAATACCGACTAATAACTAAGCTATCCTAGCCGCGCCCCTTTCCTATAATCTCGCCGAGTAGGGAATAGACGGTACGCCGAGATAGCGGTTAGTTAGGGAAGGATCTCTATAGCTTAGTTAGAGCCTCGTTATTCGTAGAGTTTACTATAGCGATCCCGGGCTCTATAATATACGTAGCGCTATCGATAGCTTATATCTCCTACCTAGTAGCGGCCCTTCCGTCGTAGACGAGAAGAGCTTTCTCGTAGGTCTATAGAGTATTAAAACGATTCTCGTAGTAGAGATCGGACCGTATAAGATAATAGTCTCTACGAGTAAGTACTCTAAAGCTATCCTATTACTTCTCGTAGATCCGTAGGATGCCTCTTCGACTTCTATAGTAGATATCGGACTATATTAGATTATAGTCTCTATAGGTAAGTACTATAAAACTATCCTCTCGCTTTCTTATAGATCCGTAGTACGCCTCGATAACTCCTATAGTAGATATTATAGTCTCTATAAGGGAAGACGAGAGGGTACGGTAGTTCTAGATAGGTTTCTACTTTAGGAAGGTAGATAGTATCTCTTGCGAGAGGTCGCATATATAGAGCTAGTTTCCTAACCCTAACCCTAAACTCTAAGGAAGTATCTACCTAAGATTAATATCCTTAAAACGGCTAAAAATAGGTAGGTCTAAGAAGACTAGCCTCTCTATAGTAGAACTAGATCCTAGAGGTATAAGGAAGTACTAAGGCTTCTCGTAATTTAAGTAAAGGAGAGAGGAATATATTTCTATTAAAAGAACGCTTTTGCGAAGTATATATTCTAAGCTATAGGATTAAGAAATCAAACCCGAACTCTATAATAGCTAGCCCTTCCCCTTAACTATCCCTAAAGCTATAACCTCGCCGTTTTCCCCCTTTAAGTATAGACTATATATATACCGTATATAAAGACTATAGCCTTATACCTAGTAGGACGTCTAACTCTAAGTCGGGAATACTCGAGGGCGCTATAGAGTACGAAGCGCCGCGCTACGTTAAGGTCGCTCGTAGTTAGTAAGCCTCCTAGACTAGTAGGCGTAAGGATATACTATATTATTATCTAATTCCCGTTAACTACGGGATTTAATAGGTCGTAGGCGGTTACGAAATCGCTAGGTATACCGCTATCCTCTATAATAATTCGGCGCAAATCGTTCTAGAGATAGATATAGTTATCTCCGGTTACGAGAGTCGTCTAGTTAACCTAAGGCGGTATCGTACCTATCGTCTATTTTCCTAAATCGGCCTAATCGGTATCGCGACTAACTATACGCTAGCTAGTAGCTATTACGTCGTAAGGCTTGCCCTAGCGATCTCGACTAGGTAATAGAGCGTCGAACTAGATAACTATACAACCTCCTAGCGCGAGTAGTATCCGAAGATAAGCAATTACTTAAGGGCGACTATCGGGCTCGAAGTAGTTAAGGAAGAGGTATACGAGGACGATATCGAATCCATTCTCGTAGTTAGTAAAAGCCTTAATTGTAGTAAGGGCATTTACCTCCTAAATATTGCCTTACTAGTAGTAATAGCTATATAGTTCTAGGAAGCGATAGTAAAGCTCGTAGTCTACTATAGCGAGTAGCGCGCCGCTCGCATTAGTAAAGAATATAGGAGGGTTCTTTCTACTAAGGACTTCGTAGGCGAGTAAGCTAGCGAGACTAAGTCTATATATAACGTCGAGTATACTCTCGCTAGGCTAAATGTCTACGAGCCTTACTATGCGCTAGTAGGACTCTACTCCGTTCTAGTATTCTTCTATAGAGCGCGTAGTGTCCTAGCCTTCGTCTATAAAGCATAAGGTAGAGCTAGGAGTAGTATAGGGTTTAGTAGTCGGCTTCGTCTTATAGTAATAGTATTCCTAAAGTATTATATAGTTAACGGTCTATACGATAGGCAAACTAGACGGTACTACCATAGTGAGGGCTCTTAAGGAGAGGGTTAGTAGACCGGAAATACTCTATAGGAGGTCTAGATAGAAGTATACTTACCGATCGTAACTAGGGTCTAGAAGAGGTACTAGATAGGGAGCGCTAAAGGCTCTAAAGAGGATATAATAGTATAGAGGCTAGAAGAATAATCGGAAGAGTTATCTTAGAGGGCTAATCGTAACTAACTACGCTTAAGGTTAGTTAGTAGTAGTAGAAAGGAGAGAGGGTTAATAATCGAGGTTAAGGTTCCTAAAGAGTACTTATAGTTAGCTCGAGTACCTAATAAGTAAGGGGAGCTACGAGGTAGCGGCGGCTATATAACGTAAAGGTCGCGTAGTAAGGGGATAAGTAAAGGATCTAGGAGTAGGCGCTACGAGGTAGCGGCGATAGTATAATAGGAAGGCTAGGTAGTTAGGGAACAAGCGAAGGATCTAGGGGTAGGCGCTCTAGGATAGCGGCGGTAGTATAACGTAAAGGTCGCGTAGTCGGGGAATAAGTAAAGGATCTAGTCGAAGGGGGGAACTACTAGACTAGGATAGCGGTATATCGTAAAGGTCGCGTAGTAAGGGAATAAGTAAAGGATCTAGTCGAAGGCGCTAGCGACGATCCGATAGCGGTCGAGGCTCGCGGAAGGCGCTAGTAACGATAAGATAATAGATAGAGATACTAGGATTAGGGCTAGAGTTAGGATCGAATCCTAACCCTTATTATATAGTAAGGTTCGTTCTAATATCTATAGTAACTATTACTATTAACGTTGTTATAATAGACTAATTTAACCGTACTTAGCTATTATAGTTCTTCTAGTAATAGGCTCCGTTTACTCCCTTAGAACTATTATCTATAATGTCTTATAGATAGATAGCTCGAGCTCTCTAACCTATCCTAGTCCTCCCTTCCTATAGCTAACTTATCTATTAGTATTACTTAGTAATACTAACTAATAACTAAGCTATCCTAGCCCCGGCTCTCCCCTAGTAGCTCTATACTAGGATACTAACTATATCCCTAGCGTAAGATATCTATAGCTACTAAGCCCCTAACTATAGAGAGGGATAGGGAGGTAAGTACCGGCCTCCCTTTACCTTAGTCGAACCCTATAAGGAGTACCTAGGATAGGCGTAAGGTAGACCGATACGATATAGTAGGTACTACTAGCGGCGCCTAGCTAGTAGGCCTAAAGCTAAAGATACTATACTAGCGACAATCGACGACTCTACGTAAGGCTACTAACTACGCCCCTAGCGTTAGACCTCCGTAGCCGTCGCGCCCTCTACTATAGAGAGGGACGGCGAGGTAAGAACCTACTATCCTTTACCTCGGTCGAACTCTATAAGGAGTACCTAGGGTAGGCGCGAGATAGACCGATCCGATATCGAGAAATTACCTATACTAATCTTAGCGGTAGAGCTAGGGGTACTACTAGCGACGCCTAGCTAGTAGGCCTAAAGCTAAAGATACTATAGTAGCGACGATCGACGACTCTACGTAAGGCTACCGACTACGTCCCTAGTATTAGACCTCTATAGCCGTCGCGCCCTCTACTATAGAGAGGGGCGATAAGGTAAGAATCTACTATCCTTTACCTCGGTCGAACCCTATAAGGAGTACTTGGGATAGGCGTAAGGTAGACTAATCTAATACGTAAGATACTACTAGTAGCGCCGAGCTAGTAGGTCTTAAGCTAAAGATACTATACTAGCGACGATCGACGACTCCGCGTAAGGCGGCTAGCTACGTCCCTAGCGTTAGACCTCTATAGCTATCGCGCCCTCGACTATAGAGAGGAGCGATAGGATAAGAATCCGCTATCCTTTACCTTGGCCGAATCCTACTTAGCTCGAGCTCTCCGATCTATCCTAGTCCTCCCCCCTATAGCTAACTTATTAGGTAGTATAGCTTAGCGTTACCGACTAATAACTAAGCTATCCTAGATCCGGTCCTTCCCTACTATTCTAGCTACGCTCCTCTCCTAGAATCTCTCTAAGTAGGAGGCTAACGATATACCGAGATAGCGGTTAGGATTAGATAGAGGCCTCCGCGATAGTAGTTAGGCTAGTCGGTTAGGATATCGGTCGGTAGGTACGGTAGTCGGTTAGGGGATAGTCGGTAGGTATAGTTGGGGGTTAGGATAGTTAGTCGAGGAAGGATCTCTATAGCTTAATCGGAGCCTCGTTATTCGTAGAGTTTATAGCGATCCCGGGCCCTACGACGTACGTAGCGCTATCGAGGACTTAATCCTCCTATCCGGCGGTAGCCCTTCTATAGTAGACGAGTAGAGCTTTCTCGTAGGTCTATCTATAGAGTATCGATATAATTCTCGTAGTAGAGATCGGACTATAGTAGATAATAGTCTCTACTAGTAGGTACTATACTAGGTACTATTAGTATAGAAGAGCTTTCTCGTAGGTCTATAGGGCGCCTCTACGACTCCTATAGCGGATATCGGATATCGGACTATATAAGATTATCGTCTCTACGAGAGAGAACCCTAAACTATCCTAACGCTTTCTCGTAGGTCTATATAGTACCTCTACGATTTCCGTAGCGGATATCGGATATCGGACCGTATAAGATTATAGTCTCGGCGAGTAAGTACTATAAAACTATCCTTACGCTTTCTTATAGATCTATAGGACGTCTTTACGATTCTCGTAATAGATATCGGACTAGTCTCTAGCGCTAGGGCGATACCGTAGGCACTCTAAGGAAGTATCTAGCTACTCTTAATATCCCTAAAATAGCTAAAAATAGATATGTCTAAACGGTCTATTCTCTCTATTATAGAAATTAATCCTAAAGGCATAAGGAGGTACTAAGGCTTCTCGTAATTTAATTAGAGGAGAGGGGGATATATTTCTATAAAAACAACGCTTTTAAGGAGTACGTATTCTAAGCTATAGAGTTAAGAAATTAAGCCCTATAAACTCTAGAATAGCTAGCCCTCCCTCTTAACTATCCCTAAAGCTATAACCTCGCCGTTTTCCCTATTCAAGTATAGACTATATATATACCGTATATAAAGACCTTAGCGTAATACCTAGTAGGACGTCTAAGGTTAGATC